>JNHV02000208.1:0-26871 GCA_001691785.3 Amanita brunnescens Koide BX004
AATTCAAGACAAGAGACAAAATGCGCTTTTTAAAGGCAACTGTCCTTCCAAGTATGTAACACCGAAGATGCTCAGCTATCTCTCAGAGAGAGATAAGGGAAGAACTCGAAGTCAGCGCGGCAGCTTCTGAGGGCGGCGGGGAGGGCATTAGCACGGCCTCCGTTGCGCTCAAGGCAGAGCGGTATAGGCCCCGAATATACGGTTTCCAGATTAATGAGATTGCGAAGTTACAGAGGTGGCAAGAGGCAGTGAGAGATCGGTACCGATTATTTCCATTGATTCTAGCACAAACTCATGTCCTGCRACAGGCAAATTGCTCGATTGGAGGCTTACGAAGCACGACAGCAACAGCAGCAACCATCATCATGATCAGATGAGATTAGACCTGTTAGTTCTATTGTAGGTTACCATTCGTTGGCGTTGGGAAACTCTTTATCTTCCATCTCCTGAGGAGGAACGACACCTGGCAAGGAGCAGTCAAAGAAAGCTTCAAGCATGACCTGCCAATACCTTCATGTAGAGCCCGGCTATGTTTGGAGGGATTTTTGACCGCCGTTCGTCCCGATGTACTATTTCTTGCAATATCGCTTCCAAAGCCAGTTGTTCTTGTGCCATGTCCGTTGGCCYTGGTGCTGTTGCAAAACAAATTGAACTGAGCGGTCCAGCCACTGTCTGGCCGTAGTTAATTTACAAAGCTTAGTTAAGGTGCACTATCTGATAACAGAGATAAGCACGAGGGCAGCGTCATCATCTGAATCGGGAGGCGTGCTACGCCCACTCGTCGAGTTTTACTTTGCCTGATGGCCAATACGTCCGTATGGGCTCGTCGTCCAAAATGTACAGATGCACTCTACTGAGTAGCTCGCCATCAAATTTTCATCGGGAGAGACATGAATTCGGGGACGTGGTTAGATTGACGCGCAAATTAGAATGCCAGTTGGAGCTGCAAATTTGGGTGCGAGTTTTGTTCTTGGGATGGTAGTGGTTGGCTAAAAGTGTCAGGATCCAGAGTCGTAGTTTGAGATGATTCGGTGTTCAACAAGAGACTCGGAGCATGTTCACCAAGAGGTCAGCGGTATGCCATGCCCAAGCCTGAGACTCCATTGCCCATGGATCCAGAGGCGAACGTAGGGAAAGGATGGAGGATAACATATCTGGAGGCCTGCCRAGCCCATAGCTGTGTCGTAAGTGCGGCAAGTGTTAGCAAACCTTTGTCGAGCGCTGCGGCTCCAACACGACAAGAAATCCACTCAAAGCCCCCGTCGTCGTCCTCAGCACCTTCGCCTGCCCACCCTAACGCTCGTTCCGACCCTTCGTCATCATTCTACATCCGGCGCTGCCGAACCAAAATCCAGAGAAGTGATTTCAACTGGTCCTATAAAGGATGGCCGCTCGACATTGGCGAGTTGGTAGATATCAATGAGATAAGCGGCAAGAGATGGTTAATTGACATTAGGGCAAACGGTGTCCTCCACGTCGGTTTCTAAAATGTGACTGCTTTGTGTGATCCTGTATTGCCATGAATGGCACCGTGGCAGCTTGCGGACGAGGAGGCGATTTACGTTCGGACTGAGCGCTTTCGCTGAGACGCAAAGGTTTCGAACCGTTTGTTGAGCATTACAGAGAAAATTCCCTTTGAGGACGTGTGCATTGACGGTGTTGAGTGCTAAAGCTGAGTCTTTGTTGGGGTTGATGGAACGCTAGCATTGAGGCCTGAGGGACCAAGAGTGCGCGAGGYGTTCACATACAAAGATATTATAATCTAATACTGTACGGGTATCTTGCTAATGTAGTCTATATCATTCCACGGACGTCCCAGCTGCCAGAGCGGCAGCACCTCCAATGTCCATAATGGAGTAATCTAGATTTTYCCCGTCTACGTGGGCAGGCCCTTGATCTGGGTACATTGCCCTGATGATGGTGCGCAAATTGATACGATAGCGTGTCAACGACTGCCACAACGCGCCGACGCGCCAAAGCATTACTTTCCCTTTTGGCTAATCGTCATGGTGTAGCGCCCCATTTGATATCTGCATCACGCTATTCGAGCGCGATATGGCCGCAGGCCGAGGTGAAAGACTCGATAGACTCAATGAAGATCCATCATGTGGGCGAGCAGCTAGCAATGCAGACGCGTTATTCGAGAAATCGCTCATGCTATCAGCTACGTGGATCGGGGATGATGCACGTGAGTATTGAGTTGATGTCGTGGCGACGATAGGAGTGCTAAATGAGCGAATGGGAGACAGTCGCGCAGGCTGGTTTTCAAGATTCGAGGTCGATAGGGGAAGCGGTGTCCTTCCGGCAGTACCCAAAACACAACGAAGGCTGTTTAACCAGCTCTTGCCGCTCATAGAAGTGGGCGAAGGAGGTTGAGAGATCGCATGTCCATTCATCCCTTTGCCTTCTTCCATCATGATGTTTTGCTCTTCTCGTTTCGATCTGGCCTTTCTGACGTATCGGAGACATGAACTTCGTAAGTGCCGTCGAACGGGGTGTGTAATAACCACGAGGCAAAAGACAGAGAGAACAAGTAGGAATAGTACTGGGGAGAAACCCAGTGAYGACCTTGTTAAAGACTGAGGGAGATGAGGCGATATTCGATCTTCAAGGTCTTGAAGTGAGAGAAACGGTGGACGGATAGGCTGAAATGGCGAGTCCGCAATGTTGGGGATATCATCGATAGGATCAACAATGGGTTTGGTGATTTTTGACGCCGCAGGGACCTCTTTGCTCGCTTCCAATACCATCTTCCCCAGAGTCCAGCTTATCGCGATTTCCCCAACGGTATCAAGAGACTGAAAGGCAGGTCGACCGAGTCCCTTTTTCTCCGCCTTCTTAATTACGTCTTCTGCTCCACCGGATACATTTCCGCCGGGATCCACAATCCTGGGTAAACCRAGACCCTCGTGCAGGACGTTGACTATCCATGCTGCCTTGAAGCACTGCATTTGGAGCCGGGAGAGTTCGACCCTGGGATCCCATCTACCAGCCTGCACAACCTTCCCTCCTTCCAGAACCTCACCGTCCCCTCCAAGCTGATGCTTCGCTTTCATTTCATCGTGCAATTTCAACAGGCCTTCCCAATCCCGCCCGCAGTAATCAGACGCAGCTCGCTCATACTGCACAAAGTCATACGCTCCTCCCAAGCCGAAAATGTGCTCAGAAGAGTACCAGTATTCCGACACGCCGACAAAATGTGATGCGGCAAAATTAATCGGTGGCACGTACACGCCATTCATAAGGCAAGGCGTGTCAGGGCAAGGTGCGTCCTTGTTCAACAGCGACGCAGTTTTCTCCATGCATCCTTCGAACGAACCGGTTCCGACGAGCTTATGCACCTGGCTGGCATTAGTAGACCCTGTGGGGTTTTCCGCAAGCTCCAATCCCTTAGGAAGGCATGGATCCAACACAACGTCATCGTCAGTTACGCTGCCTTCCCGATGTGCTTCTTCATAGTCCGATATAGCCTTTCCGACATAACGTTCCCTTGCTTGATTCGTTCCATATCCAAGCCATGTTGTGACAAAGACGCTATGTTTAATCTCCTCCCCTCCAAGGAGCCGCAACCTTACATCAATAAGGTTGCGCGCGTCGCCTCGGTGTTCAGGCGATGGCTCGAATGCAATCTGCGTTGATGCACCGCCCATGTCCAAGAACCCATATGTTGTTTCTTGTCCAGGAGGTCCCGTGAAACCATCCGTAAGGTAGTTCACCGCAATCCAACCAAAGAGTCCCTCCTCTTCTCCAGTAATTATCCGAACGCTCGAACCACACGGTCCTTTATCAGAAGGAGGGTCGATCTTGAAGTGTGAATGCAACGAAAGGAACTGGCAGGCGTTTTCCAGCACTTTAGCTTGCTGCTCTGGCGTTAGAAGCCGCATTCCGGCCGTGGCAAGAAGGAACAAGGGAGTTTCGGGCTGGAGGGATGGAGGCACCTGCGTCCTGGCATGCTCCAGGAGAGGTCTAAGATATGCAGCGACTCCCTCCGGGTTGTCTGCGAAAGAAGAGATACCTATTAACACAACAAGGACATGAGAGTTAGATACGACGCAATCACGTTTGGAAAAGATTYCGGACCTGGCTCGACCTTCTTCACCCAGTCGTCACCGCGCTGAGCACCCTTCTCAACTTTAGGCAACGAGTATGCAAGGTTGCTTCCTTTTTCAATGTTCATACCGCGGGGGTCCTTCCAGCTGTAAATTTGCAACCTGGAGCCTGACGAACCAGCGTCAATGACGACTCCAAACCGTCGCCCTGCCAGCCATGCGTCCCCGACGGTGGGTGGTGGCATCGTTCGGACAGGTTAGAGTTAGCGGTAAGTTGTACAGATACTAGCTGAGTTAGTACTATGAGTACAGCACCCTTTGCAATCAACATGGGCAAACAATCCTCCGCTCCGTGTCGGCGTCCTGGTAATTTACCCTCCCAACGTTTCTCAATCTTCCTCCACCCCGGTCGCTCTTCTGGCTGCTGCTCATGCCATTTTCCTTGGCAATATTCCTCTCACGCGCGTGCCTCAAGCGAACGACATCGTAGACCCAGTCAGTAATTTGGAGCAGTTTCTCTCCTTCAACATGTAAACGCTCTTCTTCGTCCGGGGATAGCATCTCCGTCATGGTGCGGAGCCCCTTACGCCAAAGGAGTATCTGAAGAATCGCTTCAGGAAGCAATACATTGACACAGTACTTGATAATAAATGTTATTTAGTAGAACTATTTAACATTAGAAGCAGAGACTCACCTCGAGCTTTTCCATCCCCATTAAAGCCTCAAAAGCAGGACAACCACACTGCCGAGGATGCCGTGCAAGTGTTTCGGACACGAGAGTACTGAGGTTTGGGACTGACGGCACTGGATCTTCTAGCTCGGTCAAATCTGACAAGGTTTCCATCGCATCCTACGATGAATAAGTGCTGGGTTCCAGATGGCAATTTGATTAAGGAGATACATACTTCAGCATCTTCCAACTTATCCACCTCTTTATTTTCCAAGGGCATCGCCTATTCAACCTCATTAATGCATCTACAAGAGGAGGCGGCGTCACGTACCGCTGCTTCGCTGGCCAAACTCAACTGAGCAGACAGCGGTGGTGCCTGATTAGAAACATCATCCATAGTGATATCCACAGAAGATCCTTCAGGGGGGAGAGTAGTACATGCAATGACCGACGAATTTGGTTGAGTAGCTTCCTCGGGTTCGATTGCGCCTTCTCCAACACCGCAGGACTGCGTTGTCTCCAGCTGCTCATGCGCTGCCTCCGTCCTGTCAGCTTGCGGCTCCATGACTTTCTCCATGACTTGCTCCTGATGGTCTTCCCTTGCCGACATCCCCTCCCGCAGACACCACTCACACAACCATCTTTGCAGCTCCCCCACAGAACGGGGATCCATTTCACCTCTGACCGCGGCACTCTCCGCCACGAGTTTTCTTGCTTGTCCTCCTTTAAGGAATTGATCATGTCTTCGTCTGGCAGGCGCATATTGCTCATTTAGGATGGCGACTAATATTGGTTTCGTGTAGACGAACTGAGAGCGTACGTCAAGCTCAGAGAAAGCCTCCTTGGAGGGTGGAGGATCGGCAGGTGAAGGACTGGGGTATCGGCTTTGAGACAGGAAGTCAAGTACGTCCTCTGTATCTGAATCATTCATAATATCGTCGTAGGAGCTTTCAAACTGTCCAAGCTATGCGATCAATGTCAGCGTACAAGGTAAATCAGCTATTATCAAGTAGATTAACCTTGCAAGTGCCAAACTCGTCCGCTTCCGAGGTATAGAATGTGTTACGGTTGACAATGGATGTAGTTCTGTCAAGATATTCTATTTTGTATTTTCCTTCCTTTTCTTTCTTGTTCCTCGGCAGCACATACTCCAGGATTCTGGCAGGCCAGTAGTTCTTGTCACTACCGGTCCCTTTGGCGAGAATGAGTTCCCCAGGTATTTGGAGTGTTTCATCCGCGTGGTGTGACAAGGGGTCATCCTGACCAGACAAACCTAGCGCATCTTCCTCTAGCCTTCGAATTCCAAAGTCGCTCTCGCCCTCTGAGATTGGAGTCGCATTCCGTTTCCCTTTTCGGCGTCCTCTTCTTTTTTGCATGGATTCCTTCTGCTTCTCTTTGGCTGGAGATGCGTTCCCTTGAGAGCCCCCGGGAATAGACGCAAGGCTCGCCTTCCAATCCATTTCTCCTACCTCAGGCAAGCTGTCGTCATCTGGAGTGCCTAGACGGACATCGGTTTCGAACGTACGCTCAGGTCTTGCGCCACCGGGAATGGCTTCGTGACCGTCACGCTCAGCACATAACTCGACGACGGCAGAATTCCAACGTTCTTCCAACCCGTGACGATCGCGTTTCGCCTTCTTCCGTGGACTCATCATGACATCTAATGCGTCTTCCTTTGACGGCGTCACGTAGGTAGGAACATGGAAGCGTGCCTCTCCCGCTAAATTATTGAAGGGTAATATGTTGTCCTCAGTAGGATGGGTAACTTCTATGTCCCTGACCTTGAATGGTGTTTGTCCATAAAGGCACACTRAGATATGTCTGCTGCCTCCAGGAAGGGGCGGTCTGATCTAGGGAATGTAAATTGTATGCCGTAATATGTGAAGTTGGAATTACCCTCCCGGGCCACCAGACGTGCTCCCTCCCCTGGGCGGTCTTGGGGTCAAGAATGCGAGAATGATCATCTATTAACACCCAAACAAAGTCCCCCAACTCCTTTTTCTTCCATCGTTTCGGATGGGAGGGTTCTCGGCGTTTTCTCTTGCTCCCTGCATTGTAGTTATCAGAGTTGACGCCATTTTCCGCTGGATCCAGTAGCGGAAAGGGACGCGGCGCGAGCGAAGAAGGGACAGGAGAAGTAGGCGGCGGCGGGAGACTTGGCAAGAATGAGTCTGAATCACTGACAGGCGTCAGTGGCGAGTCCATTGCATCTGCATCGTGGCTGGTAGAGTCCTCTGCAAAAGGCCGCTTCCTCTGGCGAACCTGTCCGTTGTGAAGAGATGTTGTTGGGCCATTTTGACCTGGAGAAACCGCCACATCCAGAGCTCGCAACTCAAAAGCCGGCAGCGTTACTTTGGAATCGCGGCTCCTCTTCTTGCGCTCCTTCTTCCCATACTTGATTGTCACCTTTGGCGACGGAGAAGAATTCTGGGTATGCATAGCATCCGAGTCGGAATCATCTTGTTGTTGGGTGATACTTGCAGAGGCGCGCTGTGCAGCTAAGCGCCTGGGTAAAATATGGTGTGCGAGAGACGCATCGTCCATGACACGAGCCAGAACGCATCCGGGACACCGGCGACACGTCCGGTCACAAGTCACCGGCCGTCACGGGCGCGTATTCTCTCAGATAGTTCAAAGCTCAAACAAAATAATCCAAAGGTGCTTTTTAAAAAATGACCCAATAGGTCCTCCCGGTCCTGACTCCACCATGTATATTTTCTTGGTTCCCAGGGCCACAACGTACCCATGGCAAAATTGAACCCCTTGTAACATTGCGCGGAAATGAAGACTGGGGATCTCATACGTGGCATCATCAGATACGGGCATCCTATTTCTTTCAGTGACGTGGTCAATTCTAATGATGATACAAATTAGACCCAATGCCCATTGCCCAAGGTCACCTCATCTTCAGACAGCAGGCATTACGTTTCTTCTGCCCTTGATAGGAAAAAAGATTGCACAAGATTGATGAACGCCGTACATAAACACATTGACCACATTGACCCAATGGGATGCTAGTGGCGCCGTACACCGTCAAGTCGAGAGATATCATGATATTCGTCAAATTCACAATCTACCAGTCCGGAGAAGTTGAAGAGATCAACAAGATGAACTTTCTGAGTAGGTGGTAGCCGTGATTATTTATATAGTGATACCTTGAGGAACCAAGCATTGTTTAAGTTCAACTTGTCCCTGAAAGCCACACACGAGTTCCACAATCCTTTCACTTGCAGCTTGAGAATCCGAGCTATCTCTGAAAGAGCTTATATGCCGTAGAAGCAAGGAACATAGGGAGGTTACTACTAGTAGCCGAACTGATCCGATGAAGTACAGACCGTGGGAATGATTAGCATCTTGTCAAGTTCGACCTGGAATTCTCGTAGCAACTTAATCTTGCATTTCTATCTTTGCAAAAATATTCTGTGAACATCGCGGTATATCATAGTCATCAAAATGCATATGCAGCAATCTACAAGTTCCTTTCGTTCCTGCCCCGCTATGGCAATGAAAGCAGCTCGTAACAACTTAATGGATATGGATGCCCTCTAGCACAACAATCCGTCATCTAACCATCGCGCAAGAGATTAGCCCTGATGATCAGGGCTATGAATTCCAATATCCGATGGTTAGCAAATCATGGATAAGCAGCTACAGCCAGGAGGCCTATGCCGTCCTTTCGCGGAATTACCGATGTACCAGGAGGACAGGTACGTTGTAAATTTCTCACGCCATGCCACGAAGACCGCACTGTTCCGCGCGTGCTACCGATGACACCGCAATATTAGCCACTTGTACCCTTGCGAGCTCTTTATTGGCTCTTACAGCTATTACGGATCCGACGTAACCCATAAATACATCCTGTCATTCTATTCGCGATAAGGTCGATGGACGTTAATACTGACGTCACGCCGTGCTTGGTGTCTGCGTCTCTATGGGCATATGCCATTCCTGTTCTTCGACCATATGCCACAACCCAAGTGCCACGGGTTATGAACTTCCAAAAGGAAGGTTACTTTGCGCTGATTCAGGTAGATATGGTCCTCTGTGATCTGTAATCGTCCGACGCCGAGAGGTTTGTTCCTGGACTTGTCACCTGCCGTGGTCCACAACWCTGCATCTGCGTTGTTCACGGAGCGATAAACTCGGAAAAGACATCTAACCATGTGTATTTACGTTACAGGACGAAAGATGGTTTACTACGACAAAGGATATAAGTTTCTTCTATTTTGTACATGTCATTTTCTGTAAAATAGTTAGTCTCGATCACGAAGGGCGGGGAATATAATCCCCTCTAAAGCCCAGGCAGTGACCGCGGAGAAATACTGTGTGAATAGACCAAGACAATGGATATAGCATAATAATAGAGCATAACGAAGTAAAAGAGTGAGAATCAATGTCTGAATAAATTTGTCCTGGGGTGATTCAATGTACCGTGAGAGCGCGCCGACTTATACTTGAACTTGCTTCAGATCGTCACAATCTGCTGCTTTTTTTACGCCCGCGCTGGCGAATGTTAGGCATCTAGCGGCGAGATTCGCTGATGGAGTGCCTCCTGTGGAGATCCCCCGCATCTGCTACGGACGAAGCTCGGGAATGCCCAGCGTGCGAAAACTTCTTGCCCGCGAAGTTGAATAATCGCTGGAAGAAGGGCCGCTTGCCATGGATCGCGGATGTTGGTGTAACTAGAGACCTGCCGCTTGAGGTGGCGGTCTCAACGGACTTGCCAGTGCTCGGAGTCTGGGAACCTCTTCAATCGCCTCGTAGTCGCCAACGAAGAATCTTGCTTACCGATATCGGTGTTTTCCCTCTACTTCGTGCCGCGTAATAGCTCGTATCAGTTTCACTGTCAATGGACGAATCATCGGACCGATCGACGACGAGTGCCTTCGAAGCAGGTCTCCCCGTCAAAGACACTGCGCGAGTGCGAGAGCTCGCGGAGCGCCCTATCTCCATGCGGGTATCTGGTATCCCACGTCGATGGTCCTGTACCCCTGTCCGTGCATGAGCCGTGGCGCTTGAGTGGCCATGACCCATTAGGACAGGCGGTGCCGAATGACTGTAAATCACGCTGTTTGGTCCAACGTGAGGGGGATGGTGGAAGCCATTTACAGCTTGGTATGTCCCATGGCCGTGAACAGAAGAAGCATATGCATGGCCTTCCTGACGAGATTGCTTTGCGGACCGTTGATACGCACGAGAAACCGGTGCGAACGACCCTGAAGGTGGAAGAGGACGGATGGTTTGGGGGGATGGTCCCACGGCCGGATCGTATGACCTTGACAAGGAGCGCGAGCGGGGCACGGCATGGGGCATCCCAGCTGGTAATACGCGTATTTCTTCTGGAGAGTCGTGCCGGAATCGGTCGGCATGTCCCCTGGGTTGAACATCGGCAAACGGCGGGTTGGCGTACGAAGTGTTATGCTGGGGACCGCGATGTCTTGCGTCGTAATAGGGACGCGGATCAACGTTGTCGTAATTGCGTCTGCTGTGGCGGCCATACCTCTCGCCTGTGTGGGGAATGGGCATGTCCGGCCTTCCGTCGTCATACCTGAGGACCATTCTAGGAGGTATAGAGTGGGTGCTTCCGGCGTCAGAAGGTGGGGAGGAGAGATAACCTTCGATCTCCGAAGGTGGGACTGAAGGCGAGTAGAGTGGGGTCTCGTTATAGGAGTGCGTCTGCACCCAGTATGCGGTACGGTCGCGAGAAGTCATAGTGTCGATGCGCTACAGGCCGTCAATAGGGCGTTCTTCAGCGGTGAATAAGACGTGAGACAGACCTGAGGAAAGATAGTTCGCGCAGGTGGTGACTTGGTAGTCAAAAGAGGCTCAGTCGTCAACAGCTTTGAAAGTTTTATACGCGAACTGAGTAGAGACGGTTATGGAATAAACCCTTGTGGAGTTTAGTGCCCGCTAAATCGGATCGCCAAAAGACTTTTTGACGCGCATCTATAGATTTCTGGTTTCGCAAGGGGCCAATATCAATATTGCCACTTACCAAGACCGACATCAAAACGTGGTCGCCTCGAGGCGGGCATCCATACGAATACAGCCAATTTCGCTGGCCGAGGATCACACTAAATCACAAGACAGAACCCAAAGAGGAAAACGGTTTACCCGAAGCTTCTCGCAATGAATATGTTCGGCGTAGAGCAGAGTCTTTCTTGCGCTTCGTCCGTAATGAACGTTAACCAAAATGAATTACCGGGGTTACGGTCACGGCATGACGGATTTGGATACGAGCCGGACAGCTGATATGATTCGATAATAATAAGTCAATGGTCGGAGAGGATAGGGAGAGATTACGCATCTGATGCGAGTGTGTCATTCATTTAGCTCTCGACCAAAACGTCGGGAGAGGTCGCACGGATTATATGTTAGCATGAACGGCAGAAGACGAGACGCAGCCGGGCAGACATGAGCCTATGTAGCATAGGATACACTTATCGACGACCCCGATAGTACTTCAAATCAGAAGGCGGGAATTACAGAGAAGAAGATAAGTTTACGCAGCGTTGAGTTGGCGCTAAGGTTTTACCATTCTACGTGTCTATACGGTTAATTTCTTTTGGAGGGCACTAATTCAGCTTTCCAGGGCACAGCCGGGGGTCCTATACCGAAACAAAATGACCGGAGCCTATAAAAGAATTGAATAGCAATAGTTGAATATCAAGACACCCCAGTCTTGTAACAGGGAACGAGGCACCTCGTTTCCCATACATTGATGCGTCCATCGCGAATGATCACAAAATTTTTTAAATGAACGCCGGAAACTTCCAAGAACGAACGGCCGCTCAAAGAGCGTCGCAATGTAGGCTACCTTCGATAATCTGAACATAGATTGCGAGGAGCGGTTGCTACGACGCTTTCTGACCGGCGCTTTGCAAAGCTTAACTGAATGAGGCATGATGATATGCAGATATGTCACTTGGATTTGGTGGTGATTTCATATGCGTTTGTTATATGAGTATTTGCCTGTTACGATGGTCAAGTGACTGATGGACTATGCCGAATCCTATATTACGGTTCGGCCTTACCATCGACGGATTGCGTGAGAATGTTGAGTCGACGTGTCGTACTGTGGAGTCAACAAGGGGCCACGACCAAATGCATGTCAATTCCCTCAGGACGCCATATCTATCATTGATAGTCCGCAACTCGTAGCTTTGATAGGGGCGACGTCATTTTCAACACGCTTCGACGCACGGTGAAGGCAATGCGGGCAATGGCTCAATCTTGCCATGTCTGGTGATAAACAACATTTTCGCTTCCCAGAAGGTTTTTGGTACGTACGTACATCCGGTCACGGCCACCAGGCACATCATCTACCCATGGATGCGCTCACCGATGGAGTTTTGCATGTTCAAATGATTGACCAGAAGAGGCCTCCGCGCCTGCCCGCTCGCAATTTTAGAACATGATAGTGTTTACGGCACCGCTGGCACTACACCCACTGCAGTGTGCGTTGACTAATGGGTATATGGTACTCATCAAGCAACTTGCCGGTGCCAGACTATGGGCGCGGGGAGGCTATGGGAATGCGTACTCCAAAGAACGCCGACAAGACTATGAGCGTGGTACGTCTTCGCCATGTAGATGCCCCAAATGTTCTAATAGTGCCCATGGCATGGCTCGCTGCTGTGGTAGTCGAGTCATCTTATCGACAAACTTCCATACTTCACAAACGCCGGCATATCATCTGTCAGATAAGTCAATATCTCTGGCTGTGCTCCATACGTTCACCTGGCAAAAATACTCGATGACACGGCAGCTGCGGGTAAGAGATTTCAATTGGCTTCTAGCCCTAGAACTGCAGAAGCCACATTCTGTCATGTGATGCACGTCGGCTGACCATGCATACTCATCTTGCGCTGACACAAGTATGGCAACTAAAGCCCACCGCTTTCACCGATCTGCGGTGCAGCATATGGATGAGACGACCGCCGATGACCTTCTCCCCATGCTAGGCCGCATAGATGAGTCTTCTGATTGCCAAGTGTACGACCGATAAAAATAGGAGAAGCTCACTTCAGAACCTGACGCTTACATATCGCATGCACAGAGTTGCCACTTTGAACAGCTCTTCTAAAAGTATGTTCATCTAGGTAATGTCGTCAATGCTGATTTCTGAAACGCAGATAAATGGACATTTAGACACACTGTCAAAGGTGTACGTCGCAACCTTACTTATTAGGACGCCCTAGTCAGCATCTATATGAAATGTAAGCACTAGAATTGCAAGAGCTTCCAGTTGCGTACGGCATATATCCATGCCACGCCGCAGTGGCATGTTACAGACGCCGTCTACCATCTGGACGTCTCCGTCAAAGAGGATTAGAAACCATACACGCTTACTTGATTTCGCTCAATACCATTCCCCCCAGGGGGATACGAAGTTGTGGCACCCAAGTGGTTAACGGGAACAAGTGAAACTCATGCCCCAAACACGACGCTGGCGCATCGCATGCGGAGTCACCTACACGTTGCAACCTACAAGCGCCTGACTCGGACATGTACACGCATAGCAATTTGTTATTTTTATTTAAAACACACGGAACTGACAGGCATCAGCAAAGATTTACATCAACATCGCCGTCTTCATCCGTGCAGATACATACACAGGTATGACTTGATGATGATAGATTGAGCGCAGATAAACAAATCGACTTGGCAACTATCTCACTGACTCGAGTCCGACTCGGGGTGCCCAAGCCATCACTGGCAACTGGTAGACTCCACGTGGTGCACACGATATCTGAAAAGCTGGACSCACGCATCCACGTTGTAGCCCGCAAAGTCCTGACTGCATCCGATGATAGCCCTAGGCAGATTGGTAATGTTCAGTATCCCTGGCGAGTGGTATATGAGATAACGATAGAAGCACTTCATCTCGGTCTTTGCATTCGCCGTACGCGTAAGATTGGCAATGCGGCATAGTACAGTGCAGTTTTAGTGGATCTCTGCACGTGTATGTAAACAACATACGTCACCCCAAACAACTTGAACGTCTAGATACGCCCCGTAGCACGTTTATGATGCTCAACATACACTAATATTCGTACAGTATTTGATATATAAAATGCCTTTGCGATTGACGACAGCATTACACATAAGAAAGAGCGATGAAAAAAAGTCAGGTGTGGAACAGGAATTTTTTGAGCACAAGGGTACGTCAACGCCCACGATTGCCAATGATACAGTAATACAAACGCGAATAATAGCTCTGTGAGCATACTGGTCTGTTTTGTTTTGATTTGGGTTCAAGACCCATCACGAGTCCTCCGTAATCTTGACAGACTCTTGAATTGGATTGTGGTTGAATGCATGATTGATACTCAACTGCGTAAGCTGACTGGGGTTGGCGGCGCGCCCCGGCGTGTTGGCGCCTGACTGTGCAGGACTACCACCCATCCGAGGCGTGATCACCCCACTGCCGTTAATGCCATAAACAAAGCCTCCCGAAAGCACGTCTATGTTGTTATAGCCTACGGGACGTCAGTCACTGCTCGAGCAGAATCTTGACCATTTACCTGGAACAAGCATGCTGTCCCAGAAACCGCTGCTGAGGATGTTGTCCATCGTCATGCCAGCCGAGGCGTCATCAGTAGGCATTGGAGCCATAGTCGGTGGGAATGTCGACATGTCGGCAACAGGACCCATCTCACTATTGAAGTTGAATTCCATGAGGTACGGAGGTTCGCTTGGATAAGGTGCTGACTGGATGCCTCCCGTCTGTTGTTGGATATCTTGCAATGACAACTGATTCTGGTTGACGTTGCCTTCATCCTTCATCGTCTCTCCGACATTGTTTTGGTCTAGCCGTGCCGATATGAGAGCACGTAGGAAAACGCTGTACAATGCATGGGTATGCAACTGGTTGACGGCAGAACTCTCCAGAGTATCGACGACATCCCTAACCATCTGAAGTGTGCTCTGCTCGTTACCGTGGAATTCTTGGAACTCTGGTCGGATCAGCTGTGCTCCTGTGAGTGGTTGATATAATTGGAGTGCAATAATCACACACCTTCAGTAGGGTGAGAACAGCATAGGAGATCATGACACAATGAGAATCGGGAGAATATCTCAAGTAACCTTTCGGACCGAGATAGTCCCGCACAAGAGTAGCACAGGACATTGCCGAGCAATGGCAACGTGCAAAGAAGTGACCAATATTAACGGGCGTCCGATCCAGCGCGTCTTGGAGACCAAACGAGTTCAACACCAGCATTGCATAATGGAAGTAGAATTGGGAGATCAGCACTTTATAATCGCGCACGTTCGGTGGCAAACCTTGATAAACGCAATGGGCTCGAGCAGGCAAAAAGCCAAGATTAAAAGCTTACTTTCTATGAAACGTAACCCGTGCCAATACTGGCGCCATTGGAGAATCTGCCCTTCGAAGGTTTTAATGACGAGGAGATAATCACAATGGGTCTGCAATCCAGATATTGTGTTAGTGCCGGAATACAAGAAGTCGAGACTTCTCGACAGGATCCGTTGTAATTCCTGATAGAAGGGTCAGAATGCTTCGTCGTATGAACGGCGTGTACCAAATCGTACCGAATACGCCGCTATTGGTAAATCTGTCGGAACAGCAACAGGAGAGTTGGCCCACTGTATGGCATTTCGAATAATAGCACTGAATACGTTTCAGATACGACTGTAGATGGAATTGCAATCACACRTACTCTTCCCTGATACAATACGGCTTCCCTGTCTGTGCACTCAGACTTTGGTCAAGGCTAAAGCATAAGATCCAGGTTCGCTCTCTGTTGTGAACTTCAACGTCACGAGCTCGGCCTTCAGGAGTGTCCTGGCTTGGCACCGCTGTTTTCCGGTGCAGGCTAAGATCTGTTGCCATTCTGATAAGATATTAGCGTGGAATCAGTACCTTCGCAGGGCATCTTAACTAACCTGATGGCTATCCCTAATAGAAGCCACGTTTTATCCTGTTCATATCGCTCGACCGCGCCACACCCATATAAGGAAAGGAGGAGATACGCCTGGACAATCTCCACGGACTTGTACCCTCTGGCAGGGACACTGAACGCGAGTTTTTTCGCTAATTCAGTCAAGCGATTGTGCAATTCGGGCTTTTCCGTGTAAAATTTGCTGGCTATAGCGCATACTATGTGGAAAAAGATAATTAGTCGGAGCACAGGCATGAGACAGATGACATACTGGTCGTCAACAAAAAGGGAGAGCGGGAACAGACGAGCGAGGGCGTGTGGAATTCTCGCTCTAGCATACTACAGTGCATCTGGAAATCAATTAGCCATCCATAAAGTGTCACTGATGCACGTATACCGCACATTGATACTATCAAAGTAACTAGGCGACGGAGTAAGCAATCGGCACAGATTAGGGCAAATTRACACGTACATGGTGAATAATGCTACAACTTCCTCTGTGCTGACAAAGTTGAGCATTTCGGGTTGTACCTGACGCTCAATAAAGAGTCGCCGCAATGGAAGTATTGTCATTGGACCTAATCGAGTATTATTTCCCAAGCCCAGGCACCGCAAACGACGTACCTGGCTTAAAATAATTGGCACTCGCCACGCCGACCTTGACCTTTTCATCGGGGTCTGTCGCTCTCGCCACCAAACCAGAGCCAGAATATGACATCTGAGACCTGCGATTCGCTAAGCTAGCCTCGGCGAGGAGGCCTAATGGATTGAGTGAATTATCTGGCAGTGAATGTAGTTTTGGTGATCCTGTCGATGCCTGTTGCGGATAGGGTGCTGGCGGTGGGGAGGGTGAAGGGCCCAAGAGAGCTTGTGTGTCGACGTTGTGGGCCGAAGGCGAGGGTGACCTGGATACCATGCCAGAGGCAATCCCTGGATTGCCAATGGAACGTAAGACAGTATCCAGCGTCTTTTCCATTTTTCGGAGCGACCGAGTAAGAAGCTCGTGTTTTCTATCACTGTTCAGATTGTGAGATTAGGTATGTATACGCGTTGGTGTCTGTCCAACGTACCTTGAGGAGCGTTTCCCTCTGTTCGATTCCTCAAATATGCATGCATGATTTCCCGATAAGCAGCGCTTGCAAGGCGGACCTTGTTCGGCGCCAACACACTTCATCTTGAGCCTTCGACAAACTGTACAAGCGCTATTCGAAGGTCAGTCACAGAGCTCTGCACAAAAGGACTGAAGCACAGACCGAGATCCTCTGGTTGACTTCGCCTTGGATTCATCCTTATCTGCGGGAGGACTGTGTTCCTCCATGTTATCGTCCTTGCGTGCCTTCTTTCTCGCGTCTCCCACGGTACTATTTGATGCAGGACGTTTTCCGTTTGCTGCGTGTGGGGGGTACATGGATTCTCTGGGCGGCGTGCCGATTGTATCGGAGCCTTGTGATGATGGTGAGGAGTAGTTGGGCGGAAGTGATAGGTGCTGTTGCAGATGTTGTGGCGGTGCTTGAAAGTTAGTTTGAGAGTAGTACGGCGGATAGAGGGCCAAGGCGGGATCAATTGGAATTTGGGGTGAGTGATTTGAGGGGGGCTGCATGGACGAATCTTGCTGAGACATATGGTATTCGTGAAATGCCTGCAAGGACAAGTCAGGATCAGACAGGCAGTCGAAGAGCAACAAAGGAGATGAAGGTGAGGCATCGGACGGCAAGGACATGAATGAGTAGGACGACTGCCAGACGAACGAAACGCAGCGTACTCACGCATACAAGCGAGGCCAGGCTAAGCGTTGTCAGGAAGCCGACCAAAGGAGGAATGGGCGGAGCAGGGCCGAGTTGATTCGCTGTGGGAGCGTGCCAGGTGGCGATTCACAGGCCAGACAAGACTTGTCTCTGAGTCTGTATATGTCCTAATGTAGTCACTAATGCCATTCCTATTCCTTCAAACATCCACAAGCCACGTCATTCATGCAGGATGCAGCACACAGCGCTGCACTCGGCGACCAAGCCCGCATGCTGAGACACGCCCCGTCTGGGCGGCGGCAGGCTGATGGACCCTGTTTGATTTCAAGCTCCGCGCGAAAAGCACACCGGCGCGTTTGTTCTCTAGTGTATAAGCAGCTACGTCGTCTCCACCGGCATCGCGATGGGTTCCAATTCTCGGCCACTGCTGGTCTTCCCGCCCTCTGTCAGCACAACCAGGTTCGTATTTTTCGGTTCTTTTCTCCGTCGATGCCTCACACGACACGTACACAGGGTAGTTACCACTACTACAACTACAACTACATACGCGCCAATTCCTCTCCCGCAGCTGCCGCCTCTCTCGCCTCCGAAGGATCCAAAGCAGTATCCACTGCTAAATGCCACCCTTCCGCCATCTCTGCGGCAATTTCCGCTTGTTTTTCCGGGAGGCGCGCGAGCTACTTTTCGCGACGAGGACATCGGCAATGCCGAGATGCAAGAAGACCAGGAGGTCGCAACGGGCAAGGGGTGGCGCATGCTTAAACGAGACGAGGATCCTGAAGGCTGTCCCACCGTTGGTCTTGCGGACGCCATCGAACGATATGGCAAGAAGCGATCACACGTCGACGACGCTATGATGGATGTCGAGACCGCAATAGGCGCTTGTACTGCTGCGCCTCCACGGAAGAAGGCCAGAGCTGCCCATTTGCCCCAAATCAACACGCATAATGTCAATGGCGCGGCCCCTCCTTCTCCTCTCCCCTCGCCCCATGGCTCTCCTCCGCCCGAATCTATCTGGCCATCTGCTCCCCCAAGCGGCCCGTCCTCGCCTCAGCCCCAAGCACCACTGCAACCTGATTTTTCACTTACGACACTGTTGACGCTGCCCTCGTTGCTGTCGCATTTCACTGCCCT
This sequence comes from Amanita brunnescens Koide BX004, assembly GCA_001691785.3. NCBI lineage: Eukaryota > Fungi > Basidiomycota > Agaricomycetes > Agaricales > Amanitaceae > Amanita > Amanita brunnescens. The sequence continues at coordinate 18,506 of JNHV02000208.1, forward strand.
TCCTGCGCCGCTGCAATCACATGTTCTTCTCACGCTACTGCGACACTCACCTCTTCCTGTACTGCGCACTCTCCACTCCGTTCTTACTCCGACCCTCGCGCGTGACTTTATCACCCTCCTACCTCCAGAAATCGTATCCCAAGTTCTTGGCTATCTACCCGTATCGGCGCTCGCACGTGCATCCCGAGTTTCCAAAGCCTGGAGATCGATAATCGATTCTGATATCGTCCTCTGGAGAGACTTGCTGAAGAATACTGACATTTGGTTCGGAGGTGACTCGGAACAAGCGTTTGCAAATTCACTGTGCGCGCGCCGACGCCATATGAGTAACCAAATACCATCATCGTTGCCCCCTCCCCACCCTTTCAAGACGCTCTTCAAGTCCCGACATCTGACCCGCACACGTTGGGTGCACAACCCAAGGCCGAAACAGATATCCTTCCCCGCCCATGGTTCATCCGTCGTCACCTGTCTAATTTTCTCCAGGGGTCGCATTATTTCGGCCTCTGATGATCATTCTATTCATGTCTATTCGCCTTACACGGGTGAGCTGACACGGTCGTTAGAGGGGCACGAAGGCGGTGTCTGGGCGCTGGCCGCTAGTAAGGACACCCTTGTCAGCGGGTCCACGGATAGATCGGTGCGGATATGGGACCTGAACACTGGTAAATGTACCCACGTCTTTGGCGGTCATACAAGTACAGTACGATGTCTGGCCATCGTGAAGCCCGAATTGGTTGAAGTAGAACACGAAGACGGGTCTATCACAAAGGAGAAGTGGCCCAAGAGACCTCTGATAGTAACGGGAAGCCGGGACCATTCGTTGAGAGTATGGACTCTGCCTAATCCYGAGGATCCCGAGTACAAGTCCTTTAGCACAGAAGAAGGGGAAATGGATTCGACAGAGGCATGTGTATGTATGCGTTGCATCCGCTTTAGCAAGCTGACCAGTTCCTCCATCCAGGACGTCGACGATAATCCATACCATCGGTTCCACCTACCGGGTCATGATCATGCGGTCAGGGCACTCGCATCTCGGGGTAGGACCCTGGTGTCAGGTAGCTATGACTGCACCGTTCGTGTATGGGATATTATTACCGGGACATGTAAGCATGTTCTGACAGGTCATACGCAAAAAGGTATTGTCAAATGTTGTAATATCTGATACGCAACGCTGATGTTGGAATCCAGTATACAGCGTGGTGTTGGATCCAATTCGCCACCAAGCATGCTCCGGATCGATGGATGGCACGGTTCGCGTATGGAATCTTAGGACGGGCGCATGTCAGCATACACTTACAGGACACACTTCCCTCGTCGGTCTGCTTGGTTTGTCGCCATCTTATCTCGTCTCCGCAGCCGCAGATTCGACGCTCCGAATCTGGGATCCAGACACTGGCAAACTCAAGCATACCCTGGCAGCGCATACAGGCGCTATTACGTGCTTCCAACATGACGAGTTTAAAGTCCTCAGCGGATCTGACGGCAATCTCAAGATGTGGGACATTAGGGAGGGTACGGTAGTCCGAGACTTGCTGACCAGCATCACCGGCGTGTGGCAAGTGGTATTTGAAGGGCGGTGGTGCGTCGCCGCCAGCAACACTGGTGATGCGACCATGCTGGACGTGTGGGATTTCGGGACGGAACAGGACGATGACTGGATTGGTGAGCCACCGGCGGGCATGTATGATGAAGACTGGTTCAGCAGCGATGGAGACGATGACCAAGACGCTAACCTTCGGATACGGCGGTATGCTGGGACATCAAAAGACCCATCCAAACAACCAGACGCGGATGCCATGGATCAGGACGATTCTGCCCCGTATGACTCTGAGATCGAGATCGATACGGATGTACAGATCGATTCGACTAACAATGAACTAACGGATGGCGTGGAGGGACTAAACGTGGCGACGACGGAGCAGCTGGTGGGTGACGCAGGCGCTTTGGCCAAAGAGTGGCCGGACGGCATCGATCCTTCCCGGTGGCCGCCCCAGGCGATCGCTGGTTCTACAACCATGTCTCCATCGGCATCAACCGAATCTCCTCAACACCAGCGGGGAAGCTCGGTAGGGCCGACCTCGACGACGATGGCGGGTCCACCCGGTACCAGGTTTCCGCTGCCCAGGAATGTTATGATGAACGACGAAACGCCTACTCGGCCACGTATACGAGGAACTTCAAGTCGAAGACGGTAATGTGTTTGGTTCGACTTATAAATACCCTTGAATATCCTGCTCTGTTATTTTTGCTRTTGCTATCAGGCCATATTATTATCGTCGCGGTTTCTGTCCTGGGTTGGTCTGCGGGTTCATAGGATACTGTCACAAATACACTACTATTCATCCCCTCTCTTTACTCACTTGTATCATTTGCCTCATCAATTTGATGTTTCATAATGAATAATTATATAGATCATTGTCAACGAACATGGCASGTCGCGGTAGTTGATAATGCTTTTAAACGTTCAAAAATTTAATTGATATCATACTGACAATCCTACTTTCGCCCTGGACCATCAATGTATATTGCGATGACATGAACAATAGATTACACCCTATGCGATGCGAGCTTTATAAATTTTGATTTCCTCCACGGGCCTACGTATCGAATCAGCCAAGGTGGATTCTAACCGGCAGGAGGCAGACTGACCTATCCTGCGCATTGACAGCGACAGAACCCAATCGCTGCACCACACGCATTCCCGACTGAACACGTCCGAATATAGTATGTTTGTTATCGAGGTATGGCGTGGGGGCCAGCGTGATGAAGAATTGTGAGCCTGTCGCGGTTCAGTATGGAAAGTCACAGTGCTGGAGAATATCGCTCGCCATTTGTGTTTGGGCCCGAATTGGCCATAGCTAAGATCCCGGCGCCTGTAAACCTCAGGTCTGGATGAATCTCGTCTTCGCTGAAATGCGACGGTGTGAATCGGGGTGTGCACGGTTGGGCTCGTTAGAGCAGCCACGTACAATCTTTGTCCGTATATGCTGGTTCCCCCTCGACCCGTTCCCGTCGGGTCACCGCCCTGAATCATAAAGTCCTGGAATAGACGACGTTAGCACGCTGAAGGTGCCAGGAAGACGGGAATCGGTGCACACACGGCAATGATGCGGTGGAAGACAACGTCGTTGTAGTAGCCCCGTCGTGCTAGCTCTGCAAAGTTTTTGCAGGTCTGCAACAATTTCAGTGTCAACCGCGTACAGCGCTCGAAAACGTTACCTTTGGTGCATGGTCCCAGTACAGCTCTAGTTGTACGTCGCCCAGATTAGTCTCTAGAACGACAGAAGACATGTCAGGACAACTTGAAGTCCTCAATTAGTCACGTGCTACTAATATATTGGAGTGAGTATATGTGCAGCTGTTAGGGCGGGGAGGACGCAATAGCAAATCTAACTTCCCTCCCGTCCTCTCACACAACACTGAATTGTACTCGCAAGAGGGTCGTCCGGTGGATTGAGCTCTCAAAAACGTCGAACGGGTGTTGCCGAAATAGGCAAGGTGGTCTGGCGCGTCACGATGGTTCATACCTCTTCGAGAACACAATGAGGGCAGTCATTCAGAAAGTCACTTCTGCATCTGTTACAGGTGAGCTTGATTTAAGTCTTGGGAATGTTGGGTCTCAAATCGCTCTGTAGTCGATGGCGAAGTCATCTCCAAAATCGCCAAAGGYTTAATGGTCCTCGTAGGGATCGGAACAGGTATCAGGAGTATTCTGCGCAAAATAACTGACGCATACTACGTCCAGGACAGATGATACGATGTCCGACGTCACGACGATAGCGAACAAAATGTGAGTCTTTCGGCTCGCATCCTTGCGTTGCTAACTCCCGATCAAACACTAGCTTGTCGTTGAGGGTATTTAGTGACCCTAACGATCCGGAAAAGATGTGGAAAGCGAGCGTTAAAGATGTCGGCGGAGAGGTTCTGTGCGTGTCGCAGTTTACATTGATGGCCAACACGTCCAAGGGGAACAAGCCCGACTTCCATCAAGCCATGGTGATTTTGCACTCGCTATCCTGTATGCATGACGATTTACATTTCATAAAGGCGAGCGGGGCATCGAAAGAGATGTATGCAACATTTTTGGATAAGCTGAGGCAGTCGTACATGGCAGACAGAATACAAGGCGCGGTTGAATCTGATATATCCTAATACTCTATCTCATCCCTTTTTTCAGATGGAAGGTTTGGAGCGATGATGGACGTCAGTCTTACGAACGAGGTAAACAAAAAACAAGTTGTTTCTGTCCGTGTTCACAGCGAAATACAGGGTCCTGTTACCTTWACGATTGACTCACGCAAGTTTGAATATGTCAATTCATCGATCAAGAACTCAAAAGACAGTTCGCGCATAGATTTAGCTCAACAACAGTCGAGTAGCTAGTGACATTTCAGAGGTAAACAGATCGCATAGATATCTAGACCATGAGCTTCTCGATGGTATTCCTAAGAGTCTGGATCTGGCTCTGTATTTCTTTGGCCTCCCCAGTCGTGATACTTGCAGCAATGACGGGCCTTGAAACATTGCAGGCACGTCCAAGCGCAGCCTTTGACGGCACGAACACGTAGGTTACGTTCTGACGATGGATAATTAGATACTCAGCTCTGTGCAAAGAGCGACTATGGTCACCTTTTCTTCGCATAGAAGCGGTAAATGGAGCAATATCTCCAAAGGTTCTGTGTCGGCAGTCAAGATAATGAGTTCAGCGATACCGCGATTCAGTGTCTTGGTCGCTGCTCGGACATCCGTAACGGTAACTGAAATTCATACAAGTTTGACATACCTTCGTTAGCCCCTTTTTTAAGTTGCTTGTACGTGCCAGCTTGCTGAACGAGATCAAGTATCTGGGAAGTGCATTAGAACAAGTAACATGAACAGGGAGAAAATGCATACAGAATTAGTCAAGTCCGCATTTGCAAGCGGCCATATCCTTCCATGTGTCTCTGCCATGTCAACTTCTCTTGTGACCTCACGGGTTGATCCTTGGTCAAACGAGCAAGTGTAGAAAACAAGCGGTAAAACTATGGCTGTGTCACGGCGTAACGGCTTACATCAGCAGACTGCACCRATACCCACTACTACCATATCATCATCTTCATGGGTGGACTGCTCCCGTATCTATACTTTGGATACGGCTCAAATATGTGGAAGGAGCAGATGAAGAATCGATGCAAAAACAGCAAGTTTGCAGGCATTGGGGTTTATCCCGGGTGGTGGGTATTCAAGCTGATCCTTGCAATCAATGGATGCTAATCATGCAGGAAATGGATTATTAATTCAAGAGGATATGCCACTATCGTCCCCTCCYCTGGGGACGAGGTGTATGGTTTGTTGTACGAGATGACTCTGGATGATGAAATGGCTTTAGATGGCTACGAAGTAGGGTATGAAAAGGGAAAGGTCGACATCATCAAAGTAGACAAGAGCAAAACCACAGCTGTGGCTCTTGTCTACATCGACAAGTTGACAACTGTGGGGGTACCAAAGGAGGAGTACATTGTACGCATGAACTATGCAATCGCAGATGCCCTGAAGGAGAACGTTCCGGACGACTATATCCAAACATACCTCAGGAAGTTCATACCTAGCAATACAGATCTCAATTAGGTTTTATACCCTTTTATCTTCTCTCACCAGCAGCTTTCTTCTAGCACGTCGTAGTTAGTTTTGATTATCTTCTATACCTTTCAATTCATTTCTATGCCAAATACGCCAAAATATGTAATGCATAGAACGCGTCAGCGCTCTGAATCGCACTTCACACCATGAACTCCTTGGCTGAGCAATTTTCGACAACCAGCGCCCTAAGCAAGCTTAGAAATATCAAGAAGCTCGCCGAGGATGAAGAAATCTCAGATGCCATGTGGGGCTCAACAGCCGGCTTTGGCAACCTCGCCAAGGGCGCACCGTCGTTTGCCGTGCCCAATGTCCCAGACGTACGCGTCATACGATCCTTTCTATTACCATCGGTTGTTGATAATCTAATAGCCTACTGGTTTCCTTAGATTGCACACGGATGACCATGCCGATCCAAATTGCAGAATCAAAATCCAGCACGGTACAACGACGCTCGCTTTCAGATACAAGGGCGGCGTGATCGTTGCCGTAGACTCGAGAGCTACCGCGGGTAGCTACGTTGGTATGCATGTCCCTTCGCTGGCTCTTCCCCTGTTGACAAGTATGCAGCTAGTGGCACCGTGAAGAAGGTTATTGAGATTAATCCTTATCTTCTTGGAACCATGGCTGGCGGTGCTGGTGCGCATTTTTGCACCCCCAAATGACTTTCTTGACTAATTTGAAATCAGCTGACTGCCAGTTTTGGGAAACGTATCTCGGAATGCATTGTCGACTGCACGAGCTACGCAACCGAGAACGAATCTCCGTGTCCGCGGCCAGCAAATACCTTAGTAACCTTGTCTACGGTTACAAGGGAATGGGACTGAGTATGGTGCGTACATGGATCTACTTATGGATGTGATTGTGTGCCGATTCTTTTCAGGGTACGATGATCTGTGGCTGGGACAAGACAGTGAGGAAATCGCCATTGTATGCATTTGACTCAAACTGAATTATTTAGGGCCCCGCGATCTTCTACGTCGATTCGGACGGCACACGTCTCAAAGGCGACCTTTTCTCAGTTGGTTCAGGAAGCACGTTTGCATATGGTGTTCTGGACCAAGGATATCACTGGGATCTGACAGACGAAGAGGCACAAGAGTTGGGTAGACGGAGCATCTACGCCGCCGGTCACCGCGATGCATTTTCAGGTAACACGTGTAATCTTTATCACGTCAAGGAAGCTGGATGGACTTTCATTGGTATGTGCCCAACTCCCAATTTAACTCGTGTATCATGCGAATACCATGCCCATAGGCAACTACGATCTCTCCAAGTTGCACTACGATGGGCCGAACAATATTCCGGGTGCTGGATATGGCTATGACATTCGCACAGAAGGCCGTACATCCGCCAACCCACCAGCTGTGGCTGCATAATAAATAAAGCGATGTACTATCGTATCATAAATTGTATAATCACATCCGCCTCTTTTCTGGAATGATACGAAAAGGACATGACTGCGAGTTATATAGGCGAGGCCGTTGCTTCTTCATACTTGTCTATTCTAAGTCTTTCCGACTGAAAGAACGTGATATCTTCAAGTCTTCTCCACTTCGAATCAAATTAGAGAGAGAGTATGCAGAGCGGGATGTCCTACGATTCTCACCTGAGTTTTATGGACCACCTTCCAGAAAATGAACAGCAGAGGAACAACGAAGTTCATGGTATATGAAAAGAAGAACGTTGTGGTATTCCATTTCCCTGGAAGGAACACGGCGTAACCGCTGACAAATGCCATGACCAGCGTTCCGGAAAATGCATAATATCCGCAAAAAGGCTGCCAGAGGGTCTTGTACGGCAATGAATCACGACTGATGCCTTGAGCCTTCAGCGCCTGTGAAACACCTATGAATCATCGTTGTTATTCTACGATTCGACGCTTACGTAGTAGAAACGCAAGTATGTCCAGGATATAATAGCATAGTTCAATAATAAACCTGCTGTTCCCAGGTTGGTAAACCTGGACTTTGGTTAATGGGTAAACAAGACGGTAACTCAACGACGCACCATTGCAACACGACAGCTGAATTGTTCGATACTTGCAGGAACGACAGACACGAAACTGCGAGGGTTGCGATTACGCAAAATATTGGCACCCCGTTCTGGGTGCATCTTGTTAAGAATCTAGGCATTTTCCCTTCTAATGCTAACCCGTATAGCACCCGGCTGGCACAATAAGCATAGCTGTTCCCGGCCGAAAATACGCTAGTCAAGATCAACGCATTGACAATATGAGGCAGTACTGGTATTTTCATTCGTTCCATCGYGATGACATACGGAGAGGAACCTGCATTCGGCTTGGCATTTGAGAGGGCATTCAGTAAATTCGGATCTGAATATGGGACAATGATCCCGACGCAAAGGGCACCGAGGACGAAGAAGGTAGTAAGGCGGTAAAATACGCTACGGAAAGCTGAAGGTAGTGACGTTCGTGGCACTTCTGCTTCACCAGCGGTTAGCGCGACATACTCGGGGCCTAGCAAGGCAAATAAGTGAATGACAACTGTAAGACCAGTGCTAGTGGTACCTCCAATCGTAAAGGCGGCTTGGATGATGCAGGCAAGAAATCCTACGAATTGGCCGAGGGATCCTGTGAAGATGTATTCCGCGAAGGGCGTACCAGGTACCTTGGAGGCTATGGAAGAAATACGTTAGGTTCCCGGGGATGGCGAAAGCCTAGTGTATGGTACATACGATTCCAGAATCTGAAACCATATGCGTCATGTAAGGGATTTCCTCCGACC
>JNHV02000209.1:0-26843 GCA_001691785.3 Amanita brunnescens Koide BX004
TGGGAGGTGGAAATTTTCTGACATTATGTCATGTGTCAGTGTCCCACTCTGTTGTTATGCTGTTTCCCAACAGCCTCCAAGCCATTGTGTCCAAACACAAGAATGCTCAGATGAGCAATANCATTCCATTGCTGAGCTCATTTATCAAGCTTGAATGAATAAATGACCACCAGACAAGGTGGTAGTCCCTTCACCAATGGAAACCTTGCCCATTCAACCTCTCCTTCTAGCCATAATGTAAATATGCTAGAGCTCCCCTGTTGATGAGTCCATGGCAACCTGGAGYGAGGAAGGATATCAGCAGGTACCCCAGTTCATGCTTGCCTCCCCCATCTACTGCTGTCTCCACACAGCATTTACCCTTTTTTTATGACAATAGGGAGGGCCAGTATTGAGCCCTCCACAAATAACTGTAAATAATGTGATCTATGAATATATCAAAATCAATATATACACTTTGAGTTCAAGTTCAGGCAGCTCACTTATTATATCTGGTAAATTGGGGAGTCATTTAAGAGCTCTCCATCATGATAACAATACTGTAGATAGCATATTAATATCAACATAAAAATGAGTTATAAACAAAAACTCACATAATCACAGTGGTGATTGTTGCATGACATTGATGGCATAAATTTAATAGAAAAAAAAATTAACATTTCTGGGTGCAGGGCATGAGACTACAGCATCTGGGTTGGTGTGGGTAAGCCTGGGCTATATCCATTAAACATCAGCTTTTGCATGTCTGAAAAGACATTGTGGCTGCTTGCAAATAATCAAGAGGCCCAGAGAAAACTTTGCAAAGAAGTTACACTGCTGTAGTGCTCAGGAAGGCATCAGCAAAATGGTTAGTATTTTACATTTTTGGGGCTTATTTYTACTTGTTGGAAAATAAGTCAATTAAGTAAAAAAAGTGCAAGACCTGCCTCATTTTTGCCTTATTCTGGCTTATTTTTGACTTAATTAGACTTAATCATAGTGAGGCCTGGGCATCCAAAAAGGGCTGTAATAAGCCCCAGAAACATAAAATATAATTTTCCTGATGAAGAATCCACATCCTGATTATTGTACACTCAAAGAGCTCCAATTGCTTGATTGTGTCATGTGCATATTTGAGCCTGCCACTGTTGATGGATTGACAATCTTCCTAATAGCATTTGATTGCAAATTTTTCTTTTGAACCAGCATATGCAATGGCATAAGCACTTGCAGCCCCAGGAGTTCCTGGCACATCTACCCAGTAGCACAAATATGGGTGCATCTCCATTTAAGCTTTGGAGCCCCAATTNAAATGGTCATCTAGCAATCAGTTATTTTAAATGCCTTTCCTTGCATGTCTACCCCGATTTTGAAGTTAAGTTGGACATCAGAAGTCCCCCCGAGATCCTGGGGAGACATGATTGACTATGTGCAATACAATCCAATCAGTTACACTCAAGGGCTCAACAGCATTACGCACTACAAGGTCCTGTTATTCAAACAAACAGTGGCTGGTCTGTGTAGTGGTCAGCTGTGTATTAGGTGAGCCTGCATATCAAAGCATAGCTGCATTGATTCCAGTCTCATTGCTGAACGTGGATCCCACCATGAACGGCACTGCCCTAATCCCTGCGCGTGATTCAAGTCTGCCTCCTTCATTTCTCAATGTCACTCACAATAGTTACCAACCTTCCAGTTAGCCTCAACAATAACAGAGACTCTCTGCCCTACCCAAACTGTAACTATATCAACTGATTTGCTGGGTACGGCCTCGGTGCCATCTGTTTTGATCACAGTCATGGCGTGGCCATCGATCGAGAAATTGAAGGCTGCCACACATGCTATGTTGACTAGTCGGAAACRATATCGTAGTTTAGGCCGAACATTGACAACAGCAAGCGATGATTGTGGACCACCGGGAATACATCCGAGGCCATTGATAAGGACATACTCCGGATTTTTAAAATGTTGAAAAGCGACAGGCGACGTTTCCTGGTTCCTACGAGAAGTGAACAATGGTAAGGCTAGAAATCATAACACGGTTCAACATTGCGGAATAGTTGTTTTGTTTGCTTGACCCCTGTCTGCATTATTACTATCACGGTGATCACCGCGTTCGCTAATCGGAGGTTTCTATTAGCCGCGCAGGTGCTTTCTCATAAGGGCATTGGACAAGACTTTCTGGTGCATACAAGATGGCGCTGTCGGCAATTCCTGCATTCTCTATCGTAGATGATGCGGCGCTCGGCGACTGAAGCAAGCTTACTTGGGCGACTACGCGCGAGCGAAGTATGTAGAAACAAGACAGATGCACTACGGGTTCGGTATGCTCTCACTCCTCGCAAAGTCTGGAAGCAGTTCCAGAATGTAATCCAAAGCACCGCGGCTAGMTGTCTTAAACCATACTGGTAACGTGAACGCTTGGCGCGGTCAGCCACACGAAATTGCGAATTATGCCGATCGATCCTGGACATCTGTGAGCCGCATTATCGCAAGGATTACGGCAAACAATCAAATTAGACATACAGAAGAGTACGTGGACTGGAATTAAGGCTGTTTGTGGCCGGTTTCATGGCCCGGCTAATATGCCTTAGCAGCAAACGGATCGTTGTTTCATAGCCCTGGCTTTTGCGGTCAAAAATTTCTGTAGYCCGCCTGCATTCTCCCTTGGAGCCAGCACGACTATCAACGATGCAGGCGATTAATCATTTAGCGCAGGTACTTCGTTACTGTATACAGTCGTCACTAAGGCGGGCATCAGCTACGAGCCTGATGTTGAGCTCTTTGGATTTGGCTAGTATTGGCCGGGCTTCAAGCTGACAGTCAGTCATACCTGGTGGCGAGCATATTATGCTGTGGCGCCCCTCCGCTAATTATGGAAGATAGCGGTGTTCGGTGGCAAGYATTTCGTTACATTCCTTACCCCGCCATGGATAAGAATGTTCTTGGACCAACATTCGAATGGGGCAATGCGGCCCTTGCTGATCAGTGATATCACAGTATGTCTAGAAGCAGGGGGATGCATCCCCAACATGCGTAGTCATGGACCCCATAAGCCTAATAYTCTCCCGTATTAGGATACTCCTTTGCCAGGGTGCCTTCTGGCCGGCCCTAATTCATAAAAGGTTCACAACGTTGGGATAAAGGCGCGCCCTACCTTGGCAAGTTGTTCTCTGCTATGGTATACAAAACAAGGGTTCCACATAGGCTTTTGGCTACCRGTAGTAGGATATTTTCAGTTCCATGGGAAAAAGCGAACAGAGGAATACCTTAGATGTCCGCGGGCGGGGAACTGGAGAACCAAGAAGACGAGAAGAGCGCCAGGCCCGCGCCCACGTGACGTACACAACGAAACGCGTCGCGTAATGTTTGGTTCGCATCAACGATATGCAATCCCACCAATAAATACCAGCTTTCCCTCCGTCGGCCCATTCCCGCCTCCGCTTTACTCCCATCGCCGCCACGTTCTCGACAATGTCCTCAACAACACCCTCGCTCTCGCGCACGACCTCGACGACGAGTATTTCTTCTACCGACGACTCGGCGGCTAACAACGGTTCCAATGCCGTGTCTCGCCGGACACGGAAAAGGTTCACGAGCGCACAACTCGCTATGCTCGAAAACCTTTTCCACCAGAATTCGCATCCGTCGCGTGAAGAGCGCGAGGGTGTTGCTAAGGCCGGTGGAATGTAAATGTCTTGTAGCGCTTATTTGACTCGTCTAACTCGCTATTACATAGGGAGGTCAAGTCCGTCACAATCTGGTTCCAAAACAAGCGCCAAACAGAGCGACGGGTCGCTCTTCTTAATTCCTCGGATGCAGCACGCACCCTCGTCTCAACTACTTCTCTCGTTACAACAGCAGCAAAGACTTGCTCTCCGACGTACTCCACCACTTCCTCACGCCCATCTCTAGACCGCGTTGCATCAAGGACAGAACTACGAGCAGCAACACCACGTACCCCAACGCGTCGACGCGACCCGGGGGCCAACCTATGGGATAATATGCCTTCATCACCTATTGCATCCCCTGTCAGCCCACCCCTGATAGAATACGTGGAGCTGGCCAAAAACCAGCGTGTAAGACGCACCCTTGAGTGGGCCTGCGCAGCTGCCCGTCTGGCAGAGAAAGAGGGCACCAGCTCTTCCCTCCCCAGCCCTCGCCCTCGTAGAACGAGAACGCAAGAACATAGAGTCCACCAGCACCGCCGACGTCGTCACCACRGCCACCACGACCACCAACGTCACCAGCAGCGGCACAAACGTCCACCCAAGGCAGATGCAGATCTGACTGAGGACGAATCTGACGAGCTTGTGCCCACCCCCACCGGCAGCTGGATCAACGCCGACGATCGGTGGGTTGCTCGCCCGGATGGCGCGATGCAAGCAGCAGCACCATCTCTCCCTCAAAAACCCACAGAGGAAACACAGGAAGACGAGGTCATGCGAGCCGCACTGGCGCTATGCGGTCTCGGACGTCGTTCATAAGTGCTTTCAGTCTCTAGCTCGTTCACAACCATTTTTCATTTCTACCTTGACTGCATGGCGTAGTGTATCCAAAAACAGATCAGGGAGGGGATTAGGGAGGGAGGAATGCTATCGTTATTTTGCATTTTCACCCTGTATACTTGTATGTACTACATCACTCCTTTTTGTTGACAGCTCGGTGTRTGTACGACGTGGCGGACTGCGTACATACTTATAAACTTCTTGATAGGTACATTGGCTGTTGTGGTATACGTGCGTAATTTATAAACTTRCCCATAACCAATTGCAACATGGCATCAAAGTGCGTATGGAACGGTTATCATTTTTTGTACAGGACATTATAGGTACATATTTAAAATGCTTACTGCGACATGATGTTTTCCGCAAATATGGGAGTGGAAGAGACATTATCAAGTTCCAAAAGCGAGACAAAGCAAGATAGCGTAATCCGGGAAACCGATGAAAGGAGCGACCAGGTAAGGAAAAAAATGAGTGAAATGGACCAATATAAAACATTATTTAACCACGATCCCCAAAGTTGATAAAAAAGGGAGTTTTGCGAATGTGCATTCCGTCCCGACGCTGAATTAGTCAAGCGTGTTAATCTTGGTCACCTCGTCTAAGCTTTCTCTGAGGTGCCTAATCTTGTCTTCGATCCCGTCCAAAGTGCTCCTCATGTGCGCAATTTCGCTGTGCCACAAGGGGCTGCCGACATGGGGTAACGACGCTGCATCACCAGCACCGACACTGGTGGCGGCACCGGCACCAGCACCAGTACCAGCACCACCCGTACCATAAGGCACACTTACAATCAAGGGTTGCTGCTGTTGCACCGGCTTAGCAACAAGCTCTTCGCGCAACGCGCTCACCACGCCTTGAACCCACCGATCGCGTTCCTCTGCTTGCTTAATCTCCTTCCTCCGCCCGTACTCCTCTCTCGACCCCATCCGCGTCAGAGTCCACAGATTGCTCAGAACCAGTATCACAATAACGAACCACAGAACGGTCGTGGTCGACGACTGGTCCCATGCGTCCTTGATGAGCTCCAACGCGCCTTTAGTGCTCCTCCGCGCGACTTGGTACGCCCCGTCGAACGTATCCCAGGCCCACTGGAGCCCGCGCCTGTTCCGCTCGTGCTCGCGTTTCCGCCTCTCAGCTTCCTCCGACAGATGTTCACCGGTCCCTATAGCACTACCAAGACCAGACTTGTCCACATCGCTCGGGATAGTAGCAGACTCTGCCAACTCGATCGCAGCCGGGTCTATACCTATCGGTACAAACTCGGACTGGTGTTCTTGAATATAGGCTCGCATCGCCCTCTCTAGATCGGCGTGATAAACTTTTTGACCATCTATGGCAGACTTCTCTATGATGCCTAGAATAGAAGGGTGAAACGGATCAACAGAAGAAGGCAACGTGGAAGGTTCAAYGTACCCTTTATAAAACTCCGGCCCGTCCACTCCACTTGGGTGGTGACGATGATCTTGGACGTGATGGCGCTAGCCCACATGATGCACGTCCGCGTTTTGACGGAAAACACTCCGCCGCTGGGCACATCCGGAGTTCTTGTCGTCTGGAGCATAGTAAGGTAGTCCTCGGGATCGGCATGTACTGTCTCATCCCTAATTTCACACTTGGTCTGTTTAGGACCCAAGCTCCCATTGAGAGGTTTTATGTAAGACATATTCCTTGCGAGTAGTTTCGACCCAGGCGCAATGGGAACCCAGTCAGAGACCTGAATGTCTGCCAGCCAGGTCAGCCACAAGTACCCCTAATCGACATCGACCTACCAGTCAGCTTTTGCTCCACCGCCATAAAGTCCTTGATGAAACCGCTGGCAAACATCAGATTGTGTATGCGATCTGGGGTGCCGGGAACGACCATTTCCAGCGCTACCTCAGACAAGTGCGTGCCGTCGCGGCCGCATGCACACTGCGTGACCCTATTGACGGCACGCTGGGCGGCACCGTTCGAGAGCCCTACTTGGTCTGTCGATGCGCCTTCCAGGGAGCCACGCGCACTGGAAAAGATGCTGGTGCTGTCGTCCGGACGCGCATGGCGCCAAATATTGTAAATGACGTCAAAGGTCGTGTCTCGCGAAAGAAATGAAGCAAAGGTATATTTGGCAGTCCGGGTGGAAATCTGAATGCCATTGGGGATGACAAATGCAGTCATTTTCTTCTCTAAGCTTGTGATGTCATATATGGGGATAGAGAGCTTTTCGGGAGGTCAGTGGAGACAAACAAGTCTTGGCAGGGAAAGAGACATACGTCTGTTATCCATCCAAATATATTTGCATGGAAACATATATGGTTTTCAGAGATGTATAGTCGGCCTTGAATGAGAATTTCTCGCTGTAAAGCGCAGCCATAGTCTGCCATGGTTGAGTAGGTTGTAAAAGGAGGTAAAACAACCCCTGACTCACCCTCGATCAAATAATCCCCCTCGGGTATWGTTGGAAACAACTCGTGAAAGTCTGCGTTCCGCTTATTGCTCGCGACTGCAAAGCCGGTGACAGGAAAGTCGTCCTCGAGATCAAGGTCTGTTTCGTCGTCTGTCCTATCTTCGAGGCTGCTATCAGCGTCCAAGTCAAAGTATTCTGGGGGATCAGGGAGGTATTCCGAGTTATTGTCGCTATTGATGGAAGCTGCGGTGGCCCTGCGACGTGATGGCATGGGGGACTTTGCTGACTCGACCGATCGCGATTTCACGTGAGAGCCTGAGTAAGGTGGAACAGTAGCATTGGACGACTTGCGAGAGTTGGTGGTGCTATCACTCGGCGCGATCTGAATCATGGAAGCACCGTATTGAGCCTGCGACATGGTGGGGTTGGCCATAGAAGCCCCTGACGATTTTCGCGAGTTCCAGGACTTTTTCTTGTCCTTTTCTTTATCCTTGGTCTTCTTCTGGTCCCTGCTGGCTGCAGAAGATATCGATATGGCGTCCGAGTCGCGTGGAATCGGGGCGTGCAAGGAGCGGCCACCGTTTGCTTGTTCGGCTCTCTGGACCGGCGCTGACTGGGGTATGTTCTGCATAATACTCTCCGTACGGCGCATGTGGTCTGGAGACTCGACGATAGGCGACATGGTAACAACGGCGGTTGCAGGTACTCTTGGTGCTTCTGGGGTGTCCACAGGGTCGGTGTAAGAGCGCCCAGTGTGGGGAGGGACAATTATAGGCGCTGGGATTTTGAGGGACTTGTTTGATGACTTTCGTCGCATGTTCTGAGGCTGCGACAGAGAAAGGTTGGAGGATGATTTTTGGAGTTTCTGTTTCAAGTTTGAAATTGGAGTAGAGGGGCGTGAACGGGATGGGGGTCTTTCAGAGTCGGGTACAGGGGTGAAATTACCCGAAGCTGAGGGAGGCCTTGAGGGGGCGGAGACGGTCCGAAGGCGAGGAGATACAACGAGCGAGTCGGCGGACATGGCAGGCACAGGCCTTGGCTGATCGGACGGAGTCTGCAGATCCTGTTCGGAGCTGAAACTAGACCTGCGGGTCAGAGCTCGAGGTGACGGAGGAACCACAGTCACGTTGGGCCGTGTGCTGCTCGAATCTATCGTGTTTACGCTGGCGCTGCTTGCATTCGGGCTCTTGGTATTGCTGAGCGCGGGCGGGGCTGACGGGGCTGCAGGTGAAGCAGTGCGGGGAAGCTCGGCGCTCTTTGCAGGCACTGCAGGGACGGGCGTTGACGGACTGCGCTGGCGCGAGGACAAATCGCTGGGACGAGGCGACTCGAGGGATTGCCCACTCCGCTCGCGGCTGGGAGTTATTGGTGAAGCCTTGACAAGCCGCGAAAGGAAGCTTGGGGCCATTGTCGGCTCAGACGCAGGCGGCAGAAATACGGCCAGCCACACTAGCCACGATTTGGGTAAGCGCCGCGATGGACGGAATCACGCAAGCGTGTTGTCGGTTGATACTTACGGTATTCTAACTATTCTACCTGCTCTAAAAATCATCTGAGCATCTACAGGGCTACCTCTTCTACCCTGCAACTCGCCGGTCGCCCCGGCGTGATCTTGGACAAAAGTTGTTTACAGTTGTGGCAACTATCCTTAATGACAATTTTACTGAGCTCTTTGAGCAGAATTTTCTCTCGGTTCTCCCAATCGAGTTCGTGGTGTGTGTCGGACTCGATCTCGAGAACCTCCAGGGATGTCATCAAAGAAAGCTGTGCATGCAGGTCGTAGCCATTCGTCCTCTCGCTGACACGATGCAAGACAGCATAGCGTGTCAGGCGAGAGAGCGCCAAAGGCAAAACCACCCTAATTCCAGGCTTTACTGTCAAGCATCTCAGCGCCGGAGCGCTGCCGCAAAATAGCTCGCCCGGTTGAAAATCGCATTTCACTAGTCTTCGCGTGCGTCCCAGATCTAGCGAGAACTTCTCCATGCGAGGCGCATGGTTTCGTTTCAGGACGTCAAGGATGGGTTGGTCCATAGACAGTCCTGAACCGTGAATGCAGAGCTCCTTGATTCTCGGCAGGCAATCCTGGATCACCTGGCAGCCTTTCATGCCTTCGCCTACATATTGAAGGTCGAGGCACATGACGAGCGGTTCCTCTTTAGAACGCTGCCTCAGCACCTCGGCCCAAGTCCACCACGGTTCGCCATCCACACTCAGATGTGGGCGGCACGTCCCCGGGATGGCAATGTACGCCCATATTTTGCTGCGTTTCAAAGCAAGCCGCCTCCATCTTTGGCATACTCTAGCGGCGGCTTCTATATCCCTGTGTGGATGTGCCCATCCATTCCCTCCTGCGCATGATCTGAGAAGCGGTCCGTTTCGTACTGCGCAGCCGAAAGGTGGCACAAGCTCGTCGAAAATAAGACGATAGATAAGCTCGGGGAAGTCGACGTGGGCGTTTGTCGACATTCTTTAGACTTGCCGTGCAAATCAACATGGCGAGAGCTTCTTATTTCAAGCCAGCAACAGGCATATGGATCTTCCTAGGTCTATTTTTAACTCGCATATGTCCCATGTGGATGTCATTTGAAATCCGAAGAATTCCGCAATCTCACTCATGGCTACCACCATCCCTGGCGCCACCCCCAGCTTCAAGCACCCCCTGGACCCATTAACGTCGGATGAAGTTTGTATTTCGTCATCGTTGATGCTTCTCAAATTAACCGCTCTCCCAGATTGGATTGATTGCCCAGCTTCTCCTGCAGCACTTGGCCAAGCGGCACAGTCAGGAGAAGGTAGCCATCAAGTTTGTCAGTTGTCATCTGCTGCCTCCCCCGAAGCGCGCTGTTCTGGCATATCTTGGTATTCCTTTGGAACCAGGATCCAAGCCAGAGCCCCCGTCGGCTATTGTGCGACGTTCAGAGGTAGAAGTGAGTATTATTATCCGCTTAGCAATCTGTCCGTCATTAATAACCTTTCTTTCGTTAGCTCATTGATGTGCTTCGCGGGTCCGTAARAACTTCTTTCAGCTTTCCTTCCTTGACTTACATCGCCCACTCATGCCAGCCGTGCATACAATGCCAAGTTATCGCTCGTGGAAGGCGCATGGGTGTTGGATAAGCTTGACATCTTACCCGATGGAGTTCAGCCGCAAATCACAGTCGACGAACTGATAGCGTGCGAGGATATCGTGAGGAATGATCCTACCGTACAAAAGCTCGCCAAAGAAGTCGGTACGTCTGAAGACTGATATTGCAAGCTTAAGCTTATTGCCTTCAGGCATCGAACCTTATCAGATCTGTTGTGACGGGTGGTCCATCGGATATGACGACCGATTTCCGCAGTCGAGGCGTATCCAACAGGCACTGGTCTTTGCCAGACTCTACGACCATGACAATCTCTACGCGCATCCCCTGGTACCTGTCTTGCCTTGCCGAGCGCAGCATTGGACTAACCCCAGAATAGGACTTTATCCCCATAGTTGATGCCAATGCGCGAATCGTGTTGCATGTTGGTCAGTGATCGTGGTACCGGAACCAATGCAATCAATGACACCTCACTAGAGTTCCCACCCCACTACAACAAGACGCCGAATGGACATACCCTTCCTGTCGCCACCACTGCCCCTCCTGCTGGGTTAGGAACCGTTGAAGAGGCCTTTTCTGCTGCCAAACGGGAACGTATCCCTCCTCCGCGCAGACCCTATGATTTCTTGCCAGACCTCATGGCCAAGACCGAGGAGGGCGGATACAAGCCGAGGGAGGGCCTGAAACCGTTGCATATATCACAACCAGAAGGTGTCAGCTTCAAACTAGATGGCCATGTTTTGGAATGGCAGGGGTGGAAAATGCATGTCGGTGAGACGCCAGCTGGGTGCGTGCAGAGTTGATCGTTGACGTAAGATCTCGACAGCGTTCGCGCCCCGCGAGGGCGTAGCGATTTCTACAATCACGTTCAATGACCGTGGGGAGATTAGACCCATCTTCTATCGCCTTTCTTTGGCTGAGATGGTGGTGCCATATGGGGCGCCGGAGCATCCGCATCCCCGGAAATTTGCTTTTGATGTGTGAGCGCAGACAGCGTTTACCGTGTGGCTCGCGCGCTGACTTCATCCGCAGCGGAGAATACGGAGTAGGCATGATGGCCAACGAGCTGTCCCTCGGCTGTGACTGCGTTGGCCATATTCAGTATTTGGTAATTATAATTCGCTTAATGAGCTGCCTTTTTGAGAATGTGGCTCATGCATTGCCACAGCCTGGGTCCTTTGTAGGTAACGCAGGGAATCCAGTTGTCATCAAGCATGTCATATGCATACATGAAGAGGATTCCGGGTTATTGTGGAAGCACACTGACTACCGCGTAGGTGGACGGTCACATGCGGTGAGAAGACGACGACTGGTGGTGAGCATGGTATGCACGCTTGCAAACTACGGTGGGTGACACACTGCTCCGTCTAAACCCAACAATACTCAAAATAACCAAGAATACATATTCAATTATCTTTTTTACCAAGACGGCAGCATAGAAATAGAAATCCGTCTTTCGGGCATACTCCAAGTTTACGTGGCAAGAGATGGCGAACCGAACCCCCATGGGACTACCGTCGCGCCTGGGGTTAATGCCCATTATCACCAACACTTGTTCAGCTTCCGAATCGATCCCATGATCGATGGACTTGGGAACAGCCTTGTCGAGACGGACGTCATACCCCTACCGGATGCACCCACCGGCTCAGCGGCGAATCACGCCGGAAACGCGTTCATCGCGCAAGATACCGTTATCCGAAATGCGGGCGGACGTGAATGGGACTACACGACCGATCGCAAATGGAAGATTGTCAACGCCGCCAAGACGCACTACAGCAGCGGGAAGAGTGCGGGGTATACCATTGTGACAAAGGCGGGGGCTGCGCCGTTTATGCCCCGGCTCGACAGCTGGGTTGCGATGCGTGCGGCGTTTGCGACGAAGAGCATTTGGGTGTGCAAGGACGTGGAGGCGGAGGATTCTGGGACGCTTAGGATGTGGCCCGCTGGCAAGTATGTCCCCCAGACGCGGGGCGCGCCGCTGGATTCTATTGGCAACTGGGTCAAGGGCGGAGAGCCGGTGGAGAATGATGACATTCTCGTTTTCGTCACGATTGGTGAGTCACTCGGTGCTTCTTTATATTTAATATTTAATTTAATAATGTGATTAACGGCAGGAACTACGCATATCCCCAGACCCGAAGACTGGCCCGTGTGCGTGCCTTTTCTTTCCGCGATACTTAATAATAACTTGTTGACAGCATGGCTGTTGACCATGTCAACGTGTTCTTCAAGCCCAATTCGTTCTTTGATAAGAACCCTAGTATGGATGTGCCTGGAACGAATGACCAGAAGAGTGCCCTCGTAAACGGCAGCGTGGAGAGTTGCCATTAGATCAAGTTTGCGTGTTATTATTAGACTGTTGTGTTTTGTACATATCTATGACGTCACGCGAGCGAGGCACTGTAGAAGGGCTTGGAATGCTTAGCGATCCACCATGTCTCGTGGTGTACAGCTTACGCCCTGCGGTCAGACCTCTACCCAACTCTGGGCTGGGGTTCCTCAGATATTRTCTGCCTTAGACGGTACGTGGAGCCAGACAGGCGACAGTGATAGCATGCTGTGAGTTTAATTGGAGACGTACTCTTTATTTCTTTTTGGCTGTGCAATATTTCGTATCGTAAGTACTAGGAGGTGGACATAGACAGACTCGGAGGAAGATTTCAGGTCAGATACAGCTTTATTCGTTATTTCTTTGTACATGTCTTACTTATCGCTGACTGACAAGGGCATCACAATCAAGGAGGAATGACAGACAGGAACGCCCGTGGCTTTAAAGGGTCGTGAAACCGGGTGAAGTAGAGAAAATCCTTGGCTCGTCCCTTGAATTGGGCAAAAATCCYTACCTTCCGCGAACCGCGGAGAAGCACAGCCGATTACGAGCTCAGTTAGGTACGCTAGTCCTCACATTGTGGGATGCGGCATCACGAGGTCGAGAAATTCGCTCATTCGGAAGGAATATTTGTAACTTGGCAGGATCAGCGAACTCTAGACAAGTCAAGCATTACCCTCAATGCGCCGATGTTCATCTACCTCATAGGCTCGYCCGCGATGACGATGACGGGTAGCATATAACGGCATTTGTGTCATTGAACTCGTAATCTAAATCGTTACCTCACTTTCATTATTCTAGGCACTCGATAGACGCGTCCGTGTCTCGATTTGGGATTTCCGAAAATTGTTGCAAGGCGTGTTTCCCATTTTGATGGGACTAGACAAAACTTGTCGACTGCGGTACGTCTATGGTGAGAGGCGATTTTGACCGTTCTTACACTTGAGCTTTGTCGAGACTCGTGAACAGCGATTGAGTTAATCGTTGGTGATGTATAGACTACTTAAGATTTAGTGGTCGATGGTACGCAGAAGGGCCGGACCTCCGAAAGCCAAGAGCACGGTACGTCCGCTATAGAGGAAATTTATTCGGGTCCTCTCTGATAAGAATCCCGCTGATAGGGGGGAGGCGAACATAGCATTAGTCTTGATATTTGAAACAACGTGAGAAGGCAGGCAATTGTGCGTGTGTACTTGATGGCGATGATCATGAGCTATGCCTTTAATAGTAGCCGGCAGTCAAGGCAACGGCCACGATCATGATTATCTTGCGACCGCAGATGATTCTGAAGGGATAGTCTGCCAAACGACAACTTCTTGTGCTCTATTGCAGGGAGTTGTCCCACTTTTCTGGCCGGTTGACATCATTCCGGTAGGAAGAGGGCCGTTGTTGCGTCACCTGGAGGAACGCGCCGAGACCATGTCGGTATACGTGGGAAGTCTATCTTGCAATGTGGCGTGAGCGCGGCGATCATAAGAACTGTCAGAGTAGTCTCAGAAATCCGAGGACGGACTCACATTAGGCCGTTAAAGGCGGTCATGTTGGCCGCAGCAACCAGGAATAGCCGAAAGACTGTAGGAATGGAAGCGGGTGTGTGTGGGAGGTAGCAGGCGGGGATCAAAGAGGCGCCACTTTGGATGAATGGAACTGGAGCCGGCTGTTGAGTGTGGCTACGCCGAGCGCAGGCGACGTGAGCCAATGAATCGCGCGCCTCAGCGCGACCACGTGTCAAACGCGGGCAAACAAGCCTCGCTGCAATGTTGGCAGCCGCCTTGTCTATTCTCAGCTTGGCTAGCCCGTGTCTCTCCTTCCTTTCGACTTTCACATCGACGGCGACGACAGCAGCCATTCCTTAGCATTGGGAAATGCCTAGGTTCTTGGGTCTTTTCTCTAGGAAATCCAAGAACACAGACCCTCCCCCGCAGTCCTCTACTCCCTCTGATGACCTCTCCAATGTTTCCATCTCGCCGACCGTGTCAAATTCCGCGGGACATGACAGGTTTTTGCCTTCTTCCCTCCCCAAGCCTCACCGTCGTGGGGATTCCATACGCTCTGGGCATGCGCCTGCCACGCCGGCCCAAGCAGACCGCTCTAGTGTATATCCGTCTATAACTAGCTCGCCCTCAGCCGCCTCGACGGCTTCGTCGAGCAAGCTGCGCTTGCCATTTTCTCGCAAGCGCCAGCCTCCGCCGGCTGCTGCCACATCCACCACGTCTGTCAATACCGCCGCAAGCCAGTCAGTCGCACGGGATAGCCACTCCGCTCCTCGCCCCCCTTTTCTTGATCGGGAGCGGACCAGTATAGCTTCCGATGGGGACCTGACCGATTCACGCCGCCTCCGACCGCCACCTTCCAAGTCTGCCATCTTTGCTGCTTACGCTGACCCCCAAGGTGCTCTATCTACGCGATCTCTTCCAAACGAAGCACCCCAGCCTCTTGCATTGCCGGATTCCGGAATGCCCTCACCGCAGCCTACCGAGGCTCCCGCGCCTGTTTCGGCTCCCAAAAAATCTTTCTTCTCCTGGAAAAGATCCCCTTCCCCCGCCCCTGTGGCTAAAACAAAATCAAAGTCGGCACCTCCATCACAGCCTGCCCAGGATTCAAAGGTTAATTCCGCTGTGGACGTGTCTAATGCTTCCTTCAATCTCAAGTCATTTCGGCATATCGGCCCTTCTTTGCCGTTGGACAGCCAGGCGTCCCTTTCTGTTCCAAGTCCATCACCAGTGCCCAGACCGCGTGGAACAAGCGTGGGTGACTCGTCGCAGCGCATCTCTGTTGCAGCCTTCCGAGAAGCTCAAGCTCGGCGTAGCAGCATGGTTGACTCTCCTGTTCCTTCCCTCAGATCGTCAAGTCCGTTTGGTACGCCGTCCCCTCCTCAGGAGTCTGGCGGACGTGCAAGTCCTCGATTAGGTCCGGCAAAATCTTCCATAAGCCATGATACTCGAGATGGAACGAATATTAGGGGTCTTGACTCCGATTCTGATGCGGAGACTAGCGCCTCCGAAGAGGATAGCGATGGTGAAAGTGGCCGTGAACGTACTCTTACTCAGCGCGACCGCTGGAAAGGCAAGGCCAAGAGCGAAATGGGTCACGGAATCCTAAAGTCAGAAAATTCGGACAGGCCTTCGCGACCCCAATCCAGTCTGGGTCAGCATCCTACTCGCCAACGTGCAAGCATGTCCACTAGCGCTGCTACCCCCTCTGCCGCCGCCAAAAGAGCGAGTATCCTAGCGAATGCCAATGACCCATCTGCTGGTGTGTTGCTTTTGCTTTATTGATATCATGTATGCTGATTACGTGCCTTTAGATTATACCCGAAACTCGCGACACATCAGAGAACCATCGGTTTACTCGAATCTTGGAGCCAGCACAACTTCTAGTTTTTCCCCAAATTCTGCTCTTCGACACATGCCATCTTCAGATTCGGAGGAAGACGATGATGCTCCGCTTGCCACTTTAGTTCCTCCGAAACGTCCAGGCAGTGCATTATCAACAGCGTCAGGATCGGGATCCTCTCTTCCAGGTTCCCAGATGAATAGCAAGAACAGGTCTACCTGCAACATTCCATCAGCTAAGGGCAAACCGCTTATTGACATCAACGAGATTATAAACGCAAAGTCCTCCATGGCGGAAGACAAAGGGTTCACCCAGGGCAATACCCTACTGGCGACTTCCACAAATCCATCTCCTTCAGGTATGACAGTTTGTCGGTTCCGTCGTTATCTTGATTGATGGCGTGCCAGGCACCAAGAATCCTGGTGTGATAAAGACTTCTCGCTTGACGGCAAGTCCGCCCCCTCTTTCGCCGACAGAGAGCATTACGTCGAGTGGTTTTGCAACTGCTCCGTCGTCCATCAAGACTACTTCTTTTGGTCAACTGTCTCCCTCGACCTCTAACACCGACCCAGCTGTAGCTAGGAGAGATGGACTCAATGAACGTCTGCTGCGGGTTGCTAAAGGTTCCGTTGCTAGAGTTACATCACCTGTCCCTTTCACATCACCGCTCGTCACCCTAGATGTCAATCCTCCCCCCAATGCTGATGACGGGAGGCGAATGGCGTTTCCGCGATCTGCGGGCTCTCCCCGTACATCATTTGGAACATCCCAAAATTCCAGTTTCGCGCCTAGTCGTTCTGCTGAGCTGTTGGGCTCCAAGATGTCAGGGTTGGAAGAAAGTCGTCCTAGTCCTCCAGACCAAGAGCTAATCCAGATGCTCGGTGCAAGCGTGAAATTAATTTCAAAGACGGGGGATAGCTCGCCTGAAGACGTGGATTCTCAAGACAGTTCGGAGAGCGAGGAAGAGAGTGACGATGAAGTATCTTCAGATGACGGCGATAAGGACGTGAAGGGCAAGAATCTCGCCAGTAGCCCTAAGGGTTCAGAGAAAGGCACAGACGAGTGGGAAAAGGTCGATTTAAACGAAGCAAAAGGCAAGGAGGAGTTYGATAGCAGAGAGGGTATCTTGAAGGGGAAGAACGTCTTGAGAAAAGGGCGAGGCAAACGCAAAGAAGGCGCCCAGGACCTGGCGCCAAAGGTGTCAGAGCCGCCGATTGCGCCCATTCCGATCAAGCAGCGGACGCCAACGCCATCATTCAGCGTTACGTCTCGTCCGCCTTTGGTCAGGGGCGGAGCGGTTACCTCACCAAGTGGTTCTGGATCTACATCTGTGGCTCCTTCCTCCACGGCGTCCAGTGGAAGCCTTGCGAGCAGTAGCAGCGGTGGCAGCAAAACAAGGCAGCGCAGTAGCACAGTCGCGAATCTGTCGGAACTGCGTAGTCCGCCATCGTCCAGTACTTCTGCGRCGGGAACCAGCGAAACGCGCGGTCGATTAGCGGGGCTGAGTGCTCCTCCTCTTCGTTCACCGGCGATGAGCCGTGCATCTGGTGCTTCTAACCAGTCGGGGCAAGATACGCCTTCAAATGCGGGACAGGACTCGAATCGGTCTTCAATCGCGGATCATCCTGTTAACACATCCGGAGCACGGCCAAGAAGCATTACAATGATGCCTTCCATCAGCTCATCGCCGGTGCCGGGGATGCCTGTCAGGCCGTTTGCTCGGCGAGAAAGCCCGGCGAGCTCCACCGGTGATTCAAGCAGCGGTCGTGCACCGTTGACCCCCAGAGATGGTAGTGACATTGGGAGCGCAGGAGGAAGTGCCGTCGGAGCGCAGCCGAGAGGTGGCGAGACCAATAGTGCTATGAAGGGAAGTTCGAACATGCGGAGTGCGAAGCGGAGGAGTGTTTGTTTCGAAGATGATCTGATTGGGGAATCTGCGCCTCCTCCTGTATCTGGGAGGGGGAAGACTGCGCAGAAAGATAGTAGAGAGGGCGTCGATGAGGAGAAGAGGAAGGAACGACGGCGGAGTGAGGCAAAAGCCTCAATTGAGGTATGCATCTATATTTCATTCTTTATTTAGCCCATAATTGATGGACGGCGAAGCTTGGCAACGTGATCAACGGCCGGGGACCCATGGTTGACGATGAAGAAGAGGATATGCCCATTAATCAGTCCAAGCAGGCACGTATGTCAAATATGAATATGATGATGGGTATGGGCGGCGGTATGCATCCGATGCAGATGGGTTCCATGCCAAGCTGGAACGGACCATGGGGCAACCCTATGGGTCAGATGTTCAATGGGTCGCAGTACGTGCTACCTCAAGGGGCCCCAGATCCATCCGTCGTTGCTGCACACCAGCAGGCCATGATGATCGCAAAGCAAGCATATCAGATGGCCGTTGCCCAACAGGCTGCAGCGGCTGCAGGAGACGAGTGGGAGCGAGGATCAGCTGCGGGTGGATTTAGTGGCAGAAGTATGTTTGGCGGAGGACTGCCGAATCCGCCTATGGCGCCGTACGGCATGGGCATGGGTGGAATGGGAATGGGCGGCATGGGCATGGGCATGAATATGAACATGAACATGATGGGTATGGGGAACAACTGGTCCTCGGCTGGATCTGTCGGCTTCCCGCCAAGCTCTCGGTCAATGTATGGTGGTATCAGTGCGTCAAGAAGCGAATACGGTGGAAGTAATGGTGGTGCGGGATGGAACACCTCTAGAAGTACATATGGCGAGTCCTTCGGTCCTCCAACAGGAAGGCCTCCCAAGCCTGGGATGGCCGAACGTGACTCTAACCGCGTGCCGCCCGTTCCGCCCGTGCCGATTCAAGCGCAGGCGAGTTCTTCGACGAAGACATCTGGAGGACGGGTGAGGACAACAAGTCAGCCTTCTTCGACCCGGAGTGCTGGTCAACGGAAAATTCCACCGCCGTCATCCTGGAAAGGATCATGAACCCTGCATGTTACCTTTATCTCTTCAACTTGCCATGTTCGTTTACATCTTGTTTTGTACATCTTGCATCGTGCCCCGAGTCGTTCCAGCTCGTGTGGCATTTTCGTATGTTTTCGATTTCTGCATACAGTTTCCACGATTTGACGCAGTCTACGTGCAGATTCTGAACTTCATTATGGGACGTTAATATTCTTATTTATGGAGAGGTTCTTTATTTCCTCCAACTCGCACTCTCGTTTGACCATCTGCATTCATCAACAGTTTTGTCTCTCATCCCTCCATTCGTACTTGCATTTATTTACTATCACCACTCTTATCGGTGTGTGGGTAATTATTACTCTACTCCGCATCCGCGTTATATTGGTCTTGGGTCTTTTTGATTTTGATCAAATTATTCCTTTTTCACCTCATTTTTCACGTACTCGGCAAAAGAATACGGATGACATACCATTACCGTTGGTACCCACCTACACACATAGTCGTATCTATAGTTCTTTTCTTCTAGACTACGGGAGGTTTGCTGGTGTACGATACCACTTTGTATTAGAACCAGCTTGCTTTCACGTATTTGTACATGTACATTGCTTGTCAAATTCCAAGAAGTACGCGGTATTACTTATCGCTCGGCGCCCAAGCCTTAAAACGCACTCGTGTATAGTCTGAGCATTACTTGAAATGACTGGATAGTTGGTTTGCATCTTTTGACGTGAATTATGAGTTTGTAAAGGACAAAGTAAAATAAGTGTATCCATTGAACAAAGCGCAACGCAGACATACATGCCTGAGCTATTATCCCTCTTCCATTCCCTCTGCACCCTCCATCTCTGCGCCTTTCCACCACGCAAGAGGTCCGAGACCTTGTTCTGCAATTGAGCACTAAATATTAATATTCACTAATGTTAGATATACGATGACGCTGGTTAGAAAGGTACGCACAACAATAACATAGGGAGCTCTTTTCGGCTCAAGTTTAACCGCGACACCATCCTGGGCTTTTGGTGGACCAGGCTCAAAGTCGTAAAATTCATCAGCTTCTACACGTACTCGGATCACTTCGCCTTGGTCTATGTACATTCGATCTGTGAGGGGCGTATCAAGCATCTCGTGGGTAGTTGTGAGAGGCGAGTCGGGAAGCCAGAAGTGGGCCCGTTCATTTGAGTCGCTGGTGCGGGGATCAGCTGGCGAATGAGAAGGGAGAAAATGGTGACGAACAACGCGCTAGGTTGGGGTAAATATGCAGTGGGGATGTATATGTCGTCAAAGAAGCCCATTGTTACTGACAGCCATGTCAAGAAGTGGTTCCCGGCTTTGCAAATGAAAACGTACGCCTAATCCCATCCTCATCCGACGACTTGACTTTTGCCACGATCACTTCTGATGTGAAGGGCCGGAATACAACTAATCTGAATACCACTACGCCATAGTCATTCAACTGCAGTTCGAGGGACAGTCCGCGCACCTTTGTACCACAAAAAACCGTCGCCGTACCTCACTTTGCCCTCCCCAACCTCTACCAAATCAAAAACGCAGACACATAGCCCAACGTCGTGCAACACCCTATTAGCGTACTTCTTGTTGATTTCCGCGATAATTGCCTGTTCAGCAGGCAAACCAAAGTTAACGGGGTGCACTGGTATTGTGTCCTAGCCGAGTTTTAGGATTTACGCGAGACTCCAGGGCGTGAACTTACCTTGATAATAGACACGCAAAACATCTTTTTTTCATTTATTGATCTTTTCTTGGATTCTCATTGGCTCGCCTTATCTTATCATACAGCGTGACATGTGACAACCAATTTTCGTGGATTTCCATTTTYATTTACATTTTCTCACTTGTTCTCCAGCTGTCTCAATGGCAGACGCTCCAACTACCAAGTCCCCCATCTCATGGCTACCGGCTAACTCGTCGCGACAYTTTGTTGCTGGAGGGTGAACTCAATACGGCTGTGTTCGTAAGCGACGAACTGACTGTTACCCAGACTTGCAGGAATGTGCGGTGCAATAGTCACCTCACCATTCGACGTTGTTAAAACGCGGCTCCAGTCTGACTTGTTCCGAGAAGGAAAGGGAGCAACGGTGGGCGTCGTCAGAGCAGGGATGAATGGTACCGCGACGGTCATTGCCGCGCCGCGCGTGGGTGGGCTCCTATGGCACTTTGTTGAGACAGGGCACATACTACGGTAAGACCTACAATACTCTAYTGAAACTGACCGACTCTATCCGTTTCACTTCACAGGAACATCTACGTCACCGAATCGCCCCGTGCACTATTTAAAGGTCTCGGAGCAACGCTAGTCGGGATTGTTCCAGCTCGGTCAATCAACTTTTTTGCATATGGCAACGGCAAACAAATTATTGCCAGCAACTTCAACCATGGCGTCGAGAACTCCTATGTCCACCTCTCCGCGGCCGCTCTTGCTGGTATCTGCACGGGAAGTGCAACAAATCCTATTTGGGTGGTAAAAACTCGGTTACAGCTGGTGCAAGGACAATCACAAGCCCATGCGGTTGGACGTGGCTTGCGAATGATCAAGCAAATCTTCCGGGAGGAAGGTATCCGAGGGTTCTACAAAGGTCTCTCCGCCAGTTACCTAGGTGTCACGGAGGGTACTATTCAGTGGGTGCTGTACGAGCGTCTCAAACGGCTCACAGCAAGTGTGGAAGGTCATGGTAGTGTTGGACATTGGCTCAGTATATTTGGAAGCGCGGGCACTGCAAAGTGTGTCGCCAGTCTCATCACTTACCCACATGAAGTCCTTCGTACGCGACTACGTCAGCCGGTGGTGAATGGCGTGCCAAAGTACACGGGTCTCTCGCAGACATTGCGGTTGGTGATCAAGGAGGAAGGCGCGCGGGCATTGTATGGAGGTTTATCCGCCCATTTGATGAGGGTCGTACCAAACGCTGCGGTCATGTTTTGGATATATGAAAGCGTAATGAGCCACTCATGATGGACGCCGCCCAATGCTCCTTGTCACGACCATTTCGCGGCTTCCACACCGCCATCCTTGCGCCGTACTGGCCCTCAGGGGAGTCTCGGTCTCGCACCCTTCCAACCTCTATTCTATCACGCCAAACTCCACCCTTGTATTTGTCGAACCCCATGGTTTCCTCCAAAAGCTAATTCGCTAGCCCTCGAGTCATAACAAGTACATTACTCACGCAACTGCATTACTCTCCTCTCCGTCTCGTGTTTGCTGTCGCATGTTAATCATATAGCTATTATGAACATTATTACTATTTAGAAGATTACGCTGGTAGTGTTCAATCCGGCTGTACAATTTGAGTGATTGTAATGTGGTTTGTCTATTCCATCAAGACGGTGACTTATTTATCACATCAGAGCAGTCTGAGCAATGATTTGGGACGGATCCAGTGCATCCTTTCCAGTACCTTCGCTGCCGACGCTAGTGTCAATAACCCTTGCTTCGATTCCTCATCAGTGTCTCAAGCTCATTGCACAGATGACCCTGGTATATCTTGAACATCATTTCACAGATAGTTTTGGGAAGCCACTCCGGCAGGACCACTGGGTAGATGATTGAATGACAGCCACGGACTGTCAGAGGTTTGTTGCAGTTGTCCCTCAAGATGCATAAAAGATCCCAGCATACGGGACAACATAACTTTGACCTGGAAATATGGGAGGCATCCAAGATCTATGAACAGATGGTCAATCAGATTGGCAACATTACGTTGTGAAGCAAAGTACTTGACAGGCCTGAAGCAGGTCCTGCTTCTCCACGCTATCCTTGTCCTGAATAGCCTCGTTATGGAACCTCGCAAACGCCGCAAACACGACCTCGCAGTGTGGCCCAACTGTAAAGAATGATTTGCATCTCGCATTTATGATATTCCGAAACTGGCCGACCAATTTCGGCGCATCTAATTCAAGTTGCGATCCTTGAATATCTCTAATTTCATGTGTGATGACTTCAGTAACTTGTTTGGAGTCAAGAAAGCAGCCTTTGGTTTCCTTGATTGCTTTCTCGATGATCGCCTCAAAACTTTTCCAAGGCGGGGCTTCGTACTTTTTGCGGCCAACGGCAAGAATCAAAGGCTTTCCTAGACTATATTGACACTTGCGAGCCTCATCTTCCAATATCTGCTTCGCAATGAAATGGCCGACGAAGACCCTCATCCACTGCATAAAGTCATCCAGGGTGGTGATGGTAGCTAGCTGTATGAAATTATCTCAGCATCTAGTTTACAAAAAAGGCGAGATTTGCATACCTGTAATGATTCTTCGGAGTCATCGTAGCTTGGTTCCGCAGAGGGCAAGAAAGGCTTYGAGGGCGCCGAAGGCACAGGACGCTCGGGCGTGCCGTTGCGGACCAAATGTTTGGTCATGGCTTCCTGCATATATAGATGCCTCTTTTCRAATTTGGGCTTCAACTCCCAGAGAAGTCTCCCGCGGCATGTATAGATTAGCATATGGATTTCAAAAGCCGATGAGGATAAAATATGCTGTAAGAGCATGGTGAACATTGCCATGAAGCGTCTGAGAGTGCCAATCTGCTCCTTGTTGTAGGTATAGAGAGACCACCCAAACGAAACAAATGTTGCCGAAAGAAGATAGTGAAACCCTGCGGCAGTCTTTTCGGTGTAGAGATACTCCTTAGCCCTGGCAGCAGATAACAAAAGCTTTAATGATTGCTGCGTAGTCTCGTCTTCGATTGGATGAAGCATTTGTACCGCTTGGACAATTTCATCATTCTTGTCGAGGAAGCTGGCTAGCGCGTGATCATAGCGACTCTCTGGAGCAGGAAATTTGTGCCCCTCCCAGTTGATGTGACGCGCTGATATATAGTCCCCGAGATGACACAAATTGTATATAAGCCCGAGTCCCTGCCAGGATGTGATACGTGAATACATCTTCCGCCAGGAAACTGAAAGAAGATAATTAAAAAATTGGAAGGAATTCTCCTGCCGTTGACTGGGATCGTGTGTAAAGTCGTCAAGATATGCGAAAAGAGTTGCGGCATGGTCTTCCAGAGGAATCGGCATCCTGGTCAGTTGAGCTTACAGTTGAGATATGGTATATGCTGATGAGTTTACTCACCGATTTATCTGACTAAAGTCGTGAGCCTTGATCTTTGACCAATGTTCCTGTCCAAGACGAACGATTCTTAGATTGTGARTATTTTGCAAATGATCATCGGACCGCGATCCATCGCTTGCACCCCCAACCTCCAACGGGCTGCTTGAGTCCCGGATGGGACCTGTCGAATGCGGGCCGGGGATGACATTGTATAACTCATCATCTAGCGGGCCAACGTCTCCTGCAATGCTGGGTAAGGTAAGGCGTTCATCATCAGATTGGTCTTCTATGGATGCTATTGTCAGTTGGAGCTTGACTGTCCTGGAATCATCCCCCTTCGTTTGATAATAGGATGCAATAACCTCGTGTTCCTGTACCAGAATTGCACTAATGGCACTAATGGCATCTAATTSGGAACTTTCATCAAGATCCTGTTGGTCAAATCGATGCATCGATGCACGAGAACTGTTGTTCCTCAGCATAACGACAAGACGGATCAACATAGTGAGCATGGCGAAGTCTGGGAGAACACTGGTCTCGTCGGAAGGCATTATTAACGCTCGTAAACGCAAGTAGTATGTCTGAGACAACRCAGCGTGCTTGCGCGTGTTTGCACACCACTTGTCACATTCCAGTATGCARGACGGTCGCGCACCAAGGTAGGCCGTGAACATCCTTGTCTAGAGCAAGTTAATTCATTATTTTGCTTTAGAATAAAAAACCGGGCGGCCGCCCCCGTCCAGGTTAGTCGCACACATCCGTACACTCAACAACCGCTATTTCTTACCGCTCCATTCTAGATCACTGCGGAGCAGCTGCTTCGTGAGGTATGACTCTATGCTACGTCGTACTACATCAAAGGGTCTAAAGCAGAGCGTATACTATAGGCTCAAGAGCGGCAAGAGTCCGCCTTTCGGGCGCCCCGCCAGCGAGTCGAGGACTACGAGGAGTTGGACGAGTACCGCGGCCGGAAGCGGAAAGAGTTCGAGGACCGCATCAGGCGAACGAGGGGGAACATGTGCGTGATCACTGCCGTTTGAGAAAATCCATTGTTGACGCGGTTGCACCTGCACAGAAAAGAGTGGCTGCAGTATGCGAACTGGGAGGTGAGCGTTCCCGTCGCTATCTGTCCCTTCCTGGCGCGCTCAACGTTACCCCCAATCCGTCTGTAGGCCAGCCAAAACGAGTTTTCGCGCTCGCGGTCTGTCTTTGAACGTGCGCTCGACGTGGATCCGCGGAGCATCCAGCTATGGCTGAGCTACACCGAGATGGAGCTCAAGAAYCGCAACGTGCAGCACTCGCGCAACTTGTTTGACCGCGCTGTGACGCTTCTTCCGCGCGTGGACCAGCTGTGGTACAAGTATGTCTATCTGGAGGAGCTTCTGCAGAATGTGCCTGGAGCGCGTCAGGTGTTCGAGCGGTGGATGCAGTGGGAGCCGGATGACAAGGCGTGGCAGGCGTACATCAAGATGGAGTGCCGGTACAACGAGTTTGACCGCGCGAGTGCGATATACGAGCGGTGGATAGCTGTGCGGCCTGACCCGCGAGTTTGGGTCAAGTGGGGCAAGTTTGAGGAGGATAGGGCACGATTGGATAAGGCGCGGGAGGTTTTCCAGACTGCGCTCGAGTTCTTTGGCGACGATGCAGAGCAGGTGGAGAAATCACAGGCTGTCTTTAGCGCGTTTGCAAAAATGGAGACGAGGTTGAAGGAATATGAGAGAGCGCGGGTCATTTACAAGGTGGGTTCGTTTGTTCATCGAAATTCGGGTACTTATGAGTTCGTCCGTATTGCAGTTTGCGCTGGGGCGGATTCCGCGGTCAAAATCTGCAGCTCTATATGCTGCCTACACAAAATTTGAGAAACAACATGGAACTCGGTCTACGCTGGAAAGCACCGTGCTTGGTAGACGGCGGATACAATACGAGGATGAACTCCAGCATGATGGACGAAATTACGATGTGTGGTTCGATTATACCCGTCTGGAGGAAGGCGCGTACCGGGACTTGAAGGAAGAAGGATCGACGGATGAAGAGCTGGAAGCCCAAATAGGCCGCGTTAGGGAAGTGTACGAACGTGCTGTTGCCCAAGTCCCCCCTGGAGGCGAGAAGCGGCATTGGAGGCGGTACATCTTTCTATGGCTAAACTACGCGTTATTCGAGGAAATCGAGACAAAGGTAGGCCTTTGCGGCTTCTTGCTGGACCCAACCCGACGTTTGACAGGACTATGACCGGACGCGAGAGATATACCGAACAGCGCTGCGGCTGGTTCCTCACAAACAATTCACCTTTGCAAAACTGTGGCTCATGTTTGCAAAATTCGAGATCCGGAGGCTGGATCTCCCTGCGGCGCGCAAGATTATGGGCGCCGCCATTGGGATGTGCCCCAAAGAGGCCCTGTTCAAGGGCTACATTGACTTGGAGATTGAGGTATGTATATGATTCATTGCTACCTGCGACGAGACGTTCATCTCAATGGCATGTAGCTTCGAGAGTTCGACCGTGCAAGAACACTGTACGAGAAATACATCGAGGTCGGTCTCTTTTCTTCCAACAAACATGACTCAAACCCGTCCGCGCACTCTAGCTCGACCCGGCCAACTCGCCCGCGTGGATAAAGTACGCCGAGCTGGAATCCCAACTGCAAGACTTTGCGCGCACCCGCGCCATCTTCGAGCTCGGCGTATCCCAGACGCCGCTGTCGATGCCCGAGCTGCTGTGGAAGGCGTACGTCGACTTTGAAGTCGAGGAGGGCGAGCGGGAGGCTGCGCGCAAGCTGTACGAGCGGCTTGTTGCGGTCAGCGGGCACGTCAAAGTGTGGATATCCTATGCGCTGTTTGAGGCTGAGCCGATTCCGATTCCGAGGGCCGAGCGCGAAGAGGAAGAGGACGAAGACGAGGGGGAGGAGGAGAGTGAGGTGAAGATGGTGCCTGGCGACCCTGCGCTGGCGCGGCAGGTGTTTGACAAGGGTTACAAGGATCTCAAGTCGAAAGGGCTCAAGAACGAGGTGCGTATTTTATTTTTTACGTTTACGTACGCTGATGCGCGGACCAGCGTGTTGCCCTGCTAGAGGTGTGGAAGACGTTTGAAGAAAAGTACGGGACGCCTGAGGACGTGGCCAGGGTGCAAGGGATGATGCCCATTGTGAGCAAGCGGAGAAAGGTAGACCAGGAGACGGGACAAACTGTCGAAGGTGAGACATTTCATGCTAGTCGCTCGTGTTGCGTTTTTT
>JNHV02000210.1:0-26789 GCA_001691785.3 Amanita brunnescens Koide BX004
CTTATCAAATGAACTACAGCGACCTGAACAAAGCTTCCTTTGGGGATGGCAGTTCATTGCTGAAAAAATGTGCAAGATGATTCGTTACCTGCRGTTTGCATCTCCGTCGACAGAGCAAGCATATCCCTCGCCATCACATTCTCCTCACTTTGTGTCGTGTTCAACACCACCATCCCCTCTGCAATTTGCTGCGATGCCAACATTTGTTCAGTTCATGCAGAAACTCCTCGAGAAAACTCACGTTTCACAGTCAGTGATTGTCTTGTCTCTATCACCAACCGCCATCCACAGACCACTTTGCGCAAGTGTATCACTGTTTACCTTTAGCTAATTCTGTCTTCCTTCCACCATCCGGTGATACTTATCTCTCATCCTCCTCGCCTCTCAACCCTGTCACTTAATCTGTTGTTCTCATCGCAGCGTGATACATTGGCATCCATTATGCATTCTCATACAATCATTACAGCAAGTTACAATACAATGCATATGGAATTGTTAACACTTAAACACATACATAGCTATATACGAACATCCACAAATGACACCAGTAAACCGCGGCCCTTTTACGGGTTCTGCGGCACTTTAACACCTCTTGTGATCTTGAGTATTTCATTGGACATGCATGCCGATGTTGTCACCTGTCACTTGTCACATTGCCCGTCCCATCACCATCACCAAACCAAAACGACGAGACATGGCAGATGCTGAAACAGCTTTCATGACATCAACTGAAGCGTCAAAATGTGATTCTTTTGCACCCAGGTCATTTTTAATTAGGGTTTCTTTCAGTGGTGAGCTCCCTCCCAACTTGAGGAACGAAAATATTGTACGTTGATGTTTCAGTAGTCGCATATGCAAATGACTTACGCCGCAGCGTTCTAGCCTCTCAGAGTCTCTGTATCTCTTCCGCAAGAGTATGCGTCATTTACCAAGCCGATCCTGCATACCATTCCTGTTGATTATCTAGAGTGCGCATCGGAGGGATATTCGTCGACAGAGTCAAACGGGAACGGTGTGTTCGCAAAGATAGTACGAGTATGTTCTTATTTACCTATTTGGGTGCTCAAATAACTGTATTATATTGCAGTTAGATGATGTTGATCAACCTTCACGTCCAGTAGAAGTGTGTGAGGTACCGATATCCTTCCTGCCTCTCGCACGGTGCTTCGATCATCAAGATGTTCAATCATGGTCAAAACTCGTTGAAGTTATATTAAACTGGTTGGTGAATGACGTCAAGACATTACAAAGGCAAGAATGGGCTTGGGGAACAGATGCATTCTGGATGGCAGTTGTTGCCGCAAATCCATCTTTTCCAGGTGGGATTTGGCCAGTCTGGGATTGTCGGATTGCGCTTGATGGCACCTTTATCCAAGAGTGGTTGGACTACGGCGGGCGCAAGGGTTGGAGCGAGCAGTACAATGTTCCTTTCGACAACAATTCGGAGAGTTTGATGCACTTCCGTGAATGACTATGGATACTATGTATTTCAATCACATGTATCTTCGTTTCATGTTTCGCCTACTGTTTACTAATTGTTTCATCTGTTACTCGATCGCCCTAAACATACATATTGTGTTGTGTGTTGTACTTTTAACATACAGGAATATATAACAATGGAAAAGATGTCTTATTTAAATTTTGAAAAAAATTGATTCCCTGAGTAAAGTCAAGCAGTATGACTTGTGGCCGACGGATGACTTATATACTATAGACATTGTGGTAACGTCTGGATGACATTTGAAAAAAAATGTCGGGACGATGCTTGCAATCGGACATTTGCCAAACATTCTACTGCAAACATCAGGGTAATATTGTCCAATCATAAAAACACGGTCTACAAATGAATGACGGCCCGACAGTCGGGGTCCAGATGTCGTACCAACATTCGAAAAATTTCTGGTCGTAACGTCAATTTGTTGATAGAATGATGTGTTACAAATATTGTACTGATAGCGGCTCTTTTAGGCTCATTTCCTTACTCAGCATCAGTTTGCCGTGTAGGGGCCGGGAAGACTGCCAAGTTAGTGATCAGGGTGTTGTCCATAAAAGGGAAAGCGATCCGCGGATTGCACAGCCCCAGATGTAGGCTGTATACCATGAGGGATGCTGTGAGCGACAGGGTGCTCAAATCTGGGCGGGAACAGGCCGGCGGCGAGGGATGAAGCCCATGTAGCGCTAGTGGCACGGCGTGGGACGGGTGAAATGATGGGTGGAGGAATGAGAGGGGAAGGAGGCAAGGGGAGAGGGTGGGGAGATTTCCCAGAGGTTTTAGGCCTTGTGAGGCCAGGTGGGGGCCCCGGAAAAGAGGCCATGCCTGGAGCTAGGGCTCAACAGGCCAGAAAGAAGTGTAGGTGTGTGTAAGAAAAGGAGATCGCGAGAGGATGTGAGGAGGAGGGAAGACACACAACTGGGAAGAAGGGGGGTGATGAAAGTAGAAAGTCAAGAAGCGATGTTGTAAAATCGCAGATCCGACTTCGTTCCGTGCTCTATTTGGGCACGGCACCCAAACGTGGGCAGGGCTTAGCTAGAAAAACCGTTCGCACTAAACTTTGCTTTTGAAGCAAGGTAATTACGCCTAAGGTGGAAAGGTGACCGGTGACCATTCTTCCTCCATCTCATCCATTCATTCATACARAAAAATTTATACAACAACGAACTTTTTAAACGAAATCTACCTTACCCGACACAAAGGCTTTGCCCAACCTGAATATCACAATTGGCATCCAACCAAGGATTGAGCACATGTAGATTCGCATCAGTGACACCTTCCTTCGTTTCAATCGCCCCGCACGAATCGCCGCTAACAACTGTATACTGTTTCTGGCAGGGATTTCCACCTCCCACAACGCAGTAAGCGCTTCCCAGAACTATATTCGTACACCCAGTGTTGACTTCTGGGTTCCACCGGAAGAAATCTGAGAGGGTGATGGTGAACTGGGCGACGATGGTCGCACATAATTGACCTGAAACGACGGTGTCGTATGTCGTGCAGTTGGCGAGGGAGCCAGAGGCTAGGTTGGGCGGAGGGCCACTGGTTGATGTGGCGTTGGAGGTGCCGATGCAATATGCATCGCCGAGAATCAAGTTCGTGCAGGTGGATGTAAGCTCGGGATTCATGGAATGGAAGAGCGCGTCGGTGATATTGTACTTGGTCTCGATTGCGCCACAAGAATCTCCAGACACAACGGTGTAATATCCAGTACAGTTAGCTGTGATTGTCCCCGGCGCTACATTCGCCGGCGGTCCCGTAATCACAGGGCCACCGGCGTAAATCGAGAGCACGCAGTAGGCTTCGCCTAATACGATGTTGGTGCATTGCGCTGTGACACCGGGGTTGAGAGCGATGAATTGGGCATTGGTCAAACCAAAGTTGGTCTCGATCCCCGCGCATGAATCGCCCGATTGAACAGTATAGTATTCAGCACACGTGCTTGTGTTCACATTCGCGGCCTGCGCAAGGTTGCTGGGTATCGATGCAGGGAAAAGGGTGTAATTGCCTGTGGGGAATAGGACACAGATGGCTGTCCCGACGACTAAACCTGACGGTGTGCCTGTCGAAAGCTCGGGGTTCCAACTGATGAGCCCGGCAGTGGTAGTGTTTGTCAGCTCGGCAATTGAAGCAACGGTGTCACCAGACTTCGGGTGGAACGACTTGAATTGAAAACTTTAAGACAGAGGAATGACGTACTTGAACAGTATAGTAGTACCCACAAGCGACTTGCCTGGTACCCGTGGCAACATTTGTGGGGGCGGGAACACCTGCGGGGGTGATGATTTGGGTATTTAGAGTCGGTGTATAGTTAGCTGTTGGGATAGGATACGCATAGACACTTCCAACAGTACCCGTAATCAAAGGTGCTGTTGCCGAGGACGCGTTGAAGGGGGGGTACGGTGCTACACAGTAATAATATCCAAGCCACAAATTTGTACAGTTTACATTCACCTCTATAAACCAATGCGTTAATCCCAAGTCAGTAGATGCATAGAGAATACGAACCAGGGTTCAAAGTCAAGAAATTAGGTAATGAAACTGAATTATTAAGCGTGACAGTGTTGCAGATATCGCCTGGCTGTACCTGATACCACCGCCCGCACGCTGGTGTCGTACCGCCAACTGTAGGGGTGGGTACGGGAGCAACAGCGGTGGGCGTAGCGCTAGGATTCGCATTTGAGGTAGCCCCAAAGCCCGAAGGGAACCCTCCGTTGGGACTGATGCAAATTGATTTCCCGACGAATGACGAAATCAGCTGACAACTGCTCCCCAGCGAAGGGTTAAATGACTGCACTTGGATTGGCGTCAGAGAGTGGGCCGTACCAACAGAATTGCAGGTATCGTTCAATTGCACCGTGTAAAGTGTACATGCTTGTGGGATGCAGACTTGAGTCCCAGCGACAATCACACAGTCAGATGACCCAGTGAGGAACGGGTTGGACGAGAGAATAGAGTCTATAGTGACGCTGTATTGCGTTGCGAGTGCTGAACAAGTTGTGTTGGCGGTATTGGGCAATGTGATGTTACGTCCGCGAATGGCGCAATCGGAAGATGGGGAGATGGTTTTATTCGTCCCCGTGGTAATGTTGGAGGGGTTCACAATTGGAGGGTTCGATGGTGAAGGTGGGGATGAGACATTGTATGAGTTGAAGGCGCTGCCGCACTCTTGCACTGCACTAGACAAGACTTCGGCTAGAGGGATGAAATAGGTGGCGGGATTCAGTAGAGTAAGACTCATGGTTTCTAGTGTGCAGAAAGTGCACAGTTCATTGGTCGGGAGACCCAAGACTCCGTTTGTGCTCGTAGAACTATTATAAGTGTTCAACAAGGGTTGGCAAAATGCTTGGGAGGTTGGATCTTGAAGGCATTGCA
The DNA here is from genome assembly GCA_001691785.3 of Amanita brunnescens Koide BX004. Classification (NCBI taxonomy): domain Eukaryota; kingdom Fungi; phylum Basidiomycota; class Agaricomycetes; order Agaricales; family Amanitaceae; genus Amanita; species Amanita brunnescens. The sequence goes on from JNHV02000210.1 coordinate 4,868, forward strand.
CTGAGTATGGACCCGCAATGGTATCAATCGCATACGTGGGGAGGTAGGTTGAGCCTCCGCTCCCTGGAATGCGATACGTTCCGCATGCAGATATAATATTTGCCCGGTACGATGCAAGCGAGTTGGTGCATGTAGTCGTGCAAACTGTGGCGAGGTCATTGATTAAAAGATATGGATACGAACTATTAGAAGGGTCAGACAAAGGAATCGGTAATTTCGAAGTTTCTAACCTCATCAGTGGTACGGTAGAATTGCACTGAATGACTGTTGTAAGGGCAGTTAAACAAGCCGCCGATGGAACTGGTGCAGTGGTTAACATATCCGAAGTGTAAAGCTGAAATGACGCTGTAGAACCCGTTGCAAAGGTCGTGTTGGTTATGTTGTCATTGGTGATTGTGCTCAGAAAAGTTTCGCCGATAGGCGGATTCTTTCCGCGACTCGTGTCCAGCTGTTTCTTTAGCGAATCATGGAATAGCTTGTCGTTAGCGCCTTGTACACCATGGAGAGTTTTGTAGAACGATGAAGCGAAAGCAAGTTGGATCAAGAAAAGAGCGACAGGAATGAGGTTGGTGAGCAGCATAGCACGATGGGAAGCCCAGATTTGAAAACCCCGTATGTATTCGTCTTTACACCAATACATTTCCTGTTATCCAACAATAGGTGAGACCTGTCAGCGCTGGAAGAACAGAAGTGCATAAATGAGTCACCCGTCGTCCGCGCATCATGCTCACAATACAACGGGCTATGCATCCTGGGACCACCTCCTAAATCCTGACAGCCCCATCCAGAAAAGACCTTTCCGGGCCTGATTGGGACTTGCTATAGCTCGAGTCCGATTCGGATTCTTGGCGGGCGGGAGAAGTCAAATCCTCCCCGATGGATTGTTCACAATAAAATTTGTGTTGTGCGCCAATGTGTCGTACGAACAACTTGGACAAGATGATAGCTCAGGCAGAAGTGGACTGGAAAGGTACACAGTGTGACGGGCGCTCATGTGAAACGTAACCAAACAATGGCACTTCCATTTGCCATGATCGATATCATTACCCAAGTAACTTTTTCGTTCCAGACGTCTTATCGCCGTCCTTACCGCACTCACGACTCAATACAGCGCTCAATGAATATACTAATGATCACCCTTATATATCCTACTCGGACTTCAGAGTGCTCTGCAGCTCGTCCGCACCTCAACACTTTGCTCTATCACTGTCTACACGATGAATGCCCCTCTTATTGGGCTGCTAACACTCATTTTATTCTCGTTTACAATCCCCATCTTAGCCCAAGATAACTCTACAGTTCTTCCTGTCGGGTCATGCACTCCAGATATTCCTTGTTCAAACGGCGCGTGCTGTAATGGAAAGTCAGGTTTCTGCGGGCATGTCCACATCATCTACTCTCCCGACAACCATTTTATACGTGTGTTCTAGCTTTGGACCAGACTTTTGTGGCTCAAACTGTACCTCAAGCTGTAATGCATTAGCTGAATGTGGGCCATTTGCTGCAGCAGCGAATAGAACATGTCCTTTAAACGTGTGTTGCTCGCAGTTTGGCTTCTGCGGCACTACAGCTGGTAAGATCAGCCTTCAGCTTCATTTGTATGACACTTGACGGCGTCGATAGAGTTCTGTGGGACGGGATGTCAATCTAATTGTAACCCCCCGGGTCAACAAGCCTGTAGCGACAACCAGGCCACAGCAACGCAGCGCCGTATTGGGTATTACGAGGTATACAAATAATTGACCTAATGATCGAATCATCTCATAGGTCCGATTTCTATAGGGCTGGGCTGTCCAAGCGTCCTCCAGGGCATGCGACATATACCCTCCGGAGCAGATCGCTGCAGAGACACTTACACATATCAATTTCGCTTTCGCTCTCATAAGTCCCTCCTTCCAAATCATCGAGATGACGCCAGGCGACGCACAACTATGGTTGCGCACCACCGCTCTGAAGAAGCTCAATCCATCGCTCAAAGTTTTTCTTTCTATCGGCGGATGGTCATTCAACGACCCTCCAACYCAGAATATCTTTTCAGATCTTGTTGGTTCAGCTGCCAACCGGGCCACATTCGTCAAAGATGTATTGTCGATAATGGAAGCGTTTGGCTTTGACGGTATCGATATAGACTGGGAGTATCCAGCTGCATACGATCGTGGCGGCGCTCCGGCTGACAAAGAAAACTACGTGACGTTCATGGCCCAACTCAAATCCGCTTTCCGGTCGAACAACTATGGATTGACTTTCACGGCCCCGTCCTCATATTGGTACCTCCAACATTTTGATCTCCCAGGTCTTATGCAGAGCGCTGACTGGGTGAATGTCATGACCTACGACCTTCACGGTGTTTGGGATGGGAAGGATCCTTTTATCGGTTTTATTGTACAAGCCCATACCAATCTCACTGAGATAAAGCAGACTATGCAACTCTTTGCTAATGTGGGAGTCGACCCATCTCAGATCGTCATGGGTATCGGATTTTATGGACGCTCGTTTCAACTTTCCGACCCATCCTGCAGCGCCCCTGGTTGTCCTTTCGTATCTGGCGCAGCTCCAGGTGTCTGTTCTCTCAACAGCGGAACGCTGATGTTCTCCGAAATCGAATCTATCATTAATTCCAATTCTCTTAGTCCCACGTTCGACTCCGAAGACGCCGTCAAATATATCGTATGGAACGACAACCAATGGGTCTCGTATGACGATTCCGAAACGTTCCAAATGAAATTGAACTACGCCAATTCCATATGTCTCGGGGGAACGATGATTTGGTCCGTGGACCAGGATGATACCTCGTATACTGCACTCAAGGGTCTCTATCCCGATATCGACGTCAACAACCCTTCATTTGTGGATGCGACATCCTGTATGATCACGGGTTGTGGGCAAGCATGTCCAACGGGTCAGCAGTGGTCAGCAATGACGACGCTCACGACGAACCCCAGTTCGTCGGTAACTTGCCCCTCCAAAAATCCTGCAACCTTGTGTTGCCCCACAGGCGACAAACCTACGAACTGTGCTTGGAGTGGGGGAGGCGGCACGACATGTAATGCACAGTGTGGTGTCGGTCAAGTAACGCTTGCTCTTGACCCAGTTGGAGACGGAAAGACGCCAACCTGCTTGCAAGGAGAGAAAGCGTACTGCTGTAATTCGAACGTGGATCTCGATTGTTTTGCTACAGGTAAGGGAATCATCCCCGTCTTCCAACATATCCCCAGTACTAATGTATTGCCGTGAATTTTACAGCCTGCGGCGAAAGTCTTACTGGATGCGCTGGAGGATATACGGGCATGACATTCGTCAAACAAGGGTCGAACGATAACGGTGGCTGCGAGCAAGAGAATCAAAGTCAAAGTGTGCTGCATCCCCAGACTTGTCCCGCAGTATGCTCTACCAGTAATAAACCTGTCTGTTGCAACAGCAATCGTGAGTTTTCTGTTTGGTGGGATGACTACTGGAGCTCATTAATATTCATATAGCGGGATACAAAAATGTATGATTTAAAAGTGTTTTCAAGTTGGCGCATAGCTAATCATTTTTTAGTGCGCGTGGTACGGGAATCTTCCAAGTTGCACGAACTCGGCGTGTCCGGCGGGACAGCTGGCAGTCTGTAAGTACCGCAGGTCATTACAGTCTAACATTGTCTTACCGACGCGATTTTTAGTCAGCGACATTCAAGGAGATGCATCGTCGCCATGCCTTGGTAAAGGAAAACGGCTATACTGCTGTGATCCTCCCAACGGTAAACATACATAATATTTTTTGACTGCTTAGGCTGATGTATTGTAAATAGGTAACGAGTTCCTTCCCGTTCCAGAGAATTGGGTCTTTCCCGAATTTGTACCTGGAATCAGTGAACCCGTGAACTTCCAGCCAGCAACGTTCACTGTAGACTTTGACGAAGATACCGGTGGTACAACTCCGCCACCAGCCACCAGCTTCAATGATGGCGCTGAAAATGATTCTCCAGTACATACATTTATGTGTGACCATTAATGGCTGCTCATTATCTTTTAATAGTTTGGCGAGGTCTTTATTTCATCTCCCAATGCGGGCTCCGTTTCATCGCTGGACATTGCGTCGGATTGGGTCGTTACTGGTTGCGATCCCGCCAGTGACCAACCACAACAGGTCGGTGCCAATTTACATGTTACTACTTATTTKAAGATTGCATTACTGCTAGGTTCTTGCCTACTGCTCATTGCCGTTAGATGACGATGATTCTGGATGTGGTCATGTTTTTATTGGACAGGCCGAGAATACTATTGTCCGCATGCCGAAGAACTGTGGTCTTGGACCCTACGCTCGCATAGTATCTCTCGCTGTTCACGATGACCAAACTGTCTTGCCAGCGTATCATGCTGACCGACTCCCCATCAATGAAAATATTTACACACTCAGCTTCGACTACAATTTCGCTGCAATACCGGAGGAGAACGGTCCTATTTTGTAAGTGTACTCGTGTTTCGAGTAGTAAACATTACTGATCAACGGTAAAACAGGATGAGGGCTGATATTGTGAGTTGACAGCAACGCGGCAGATAAGAACTTGAGCTGACTTTTTTCTCCAGACGGATATGCAGGATTATTGGTGAGCTTTGTGAAAAGACCATGTCGTGGTCGATAACCGATCAACCGATTTCAGGAATGAGATGATAAATAGCCCACCCGATGCTGGCACTGATTCCACGAAAAGAAAACGGCATATGAAACGAAATTTCCATCAACCACACAGGCACGACAAGCGGTGGTTCGGGGGGTTCTCCTCTTGGTTGAATAAGCTAAACACCGTCAAGAGTGCAAATACTATCACAAGAACTTTCTCATGGGCCGACTCGTATACTATCTTCCACCAAGAGGTTTGTACTACTGTGTATGAATCTATGCTATTTCTTACATTGGGAAATATAGGAATCCTGCCCCAACTTCAATTCTTTGCTTGATATTTCCGTTGCTGGAAATGCTCATCTATCTAGTCACTTCGGATACTACCTCGAGGCAACGATTGTCCCTCCGGCCATTCAACAGTCATATGTTTACTTCTCGACTGGTGCGGCCGCGCAAGCGACGTTCACCATAACTGGTCTCGCTGCCGCATCATTCGATTCCAATCAACTGGAGATATTCAGTGCTGGCTTCCCCGGACTGTACTATCCAGGTCTTCTAACTCTTGGGCCATCACTACATGTATATGCTCAGCTCACCGGTCAGTTGAGCATGTCAGGCAAATTCCAGACTTCAGTTGGATATACGTTCCCTTCATTCGATGTCACCATTGGCAAGGAAGATAGTAACGCGGATTCTGAGACATACGATCCCCCTGTTACCCCGTCTAACAACAACCAGGGATACGACTTTTCTTTCGGGTACAATGTTGCCTTGGAAGGGAGCGTGGAAGCGCATGTAGTACCCACTCTTCAGCTTGGATTGTCTATCCTTGGTGGTCAACTCATGGACGCTCAGATTTTCGCGGATGCAGACATGTACGCTGGCGTTGCCGTCAACGGTAGTGTCTCGCAAGCCAACGCGGCGAGTTTCTGCGTACAACCATACTATGGAATTGGTGTCAATGGTGGTTTAACTGGATCATTGTTATGGTGGCGTGATAATGCCATCAGCACATCTTTCTATGCCAACAAATTCAATTTCGGTGGCCAATGCTTCTCATCCGTGACAGAGGTGGATGGTTCTGGATCTGGAAATTCCAGGCGTGACGAAAGCTACATCAAACACTCTGAAAGCTCTGGCACCGCGATTTCCATTCCCCGGCACTCAAAGAGCGTCGCATATTCGGCTCTTGAGTCTGCTGATGGTGGGGTCACCAACATTCATGGAGTTGATCGAGAACAGACTCTTAATCCAAGAGCTGGGGTGCCATTCTTACCTGGGAATTTGTTTTGTCCCGAGGTGACCACTTCCATTCAAGGTACAGCTGACGGTTCGGATTGCATTATCTACGATGACGCCAATGACGACGTTGATTTGGGCAATCTCAAGCGCTCACTTGACTTGGACTTTGAGGATTATCTGACAGCGGTAAACTCGAGTAATTCCCCATTCAAACAGTTGGACAGAGCACCTGTTTTGACTACTTGTCCTGGAGTTTCGATCTCTATTCCCAATTATGATCAGTGGTGAGTTGCTTTGCATGAAGCATTCTCTCAAGTATGGAAACTTATGAAGTACACTAGTCCCATTTTTGCTTACTACGACTTAGAGAACCCCACAACGCTGGATCCAACGTTTGGTTCTTGGGTTCCCAAAGTTCCGGTAAACTTGGGGACCAACGTTAATGGCGCTCAGTCGTTGGCTCATCCAGGAAGTCGTCCGGTTTATTCTCGCGAACACCCGTATGAAGCTCAAATGGGTAGGGTTTTCCTTATGCTGGCACACTTGTGTACGGTTTAATGACTCTTTTTCCTCTTCATAGCCGCTACATTTATTGATTTCCTTCAAAAGTCTACTGGTCTGTGGCGGAMTGCTGCAGGGAACAATAACTGGTGCACTTGGGTGAACAACAATCTTCAAACCACTCCTACCTACATGCCCGCAGGCCAAACCATATTTAACCAGATCGGAGCGTGTTATCCCAATAACCAGAATCCACGAGCAATGCCCGTCATGGAGCAGGTCGCCAATGTCATAAAGAACAAGGGATTATTTGCGGGAGAAGCCGCTCTGATTAATGAACCAAGTATCTCAGTTCGCAGCGGGACACAGTTCGCGAGATATTGTGCTACAAAGCAGATCTCAGTTATGCGAGCCGCAGCGGGGGTTACTTCCTTTATGAATGATTTCGCGGTGAAGAACTTCTTCTTGGACCAAAACCAGTGCATAAAAAGCGTATGGACGACGTGGTATGCTTTATACGCTGCCTCGAACGTCGATGCACCCCTCAAAGGAAACTTCAACATCGCGAGCCTTTACAATACATGGGTATTCCACGTCGTCAATGGGGTGCAGCCGTTCCTTACCGCTCAGCTCCAAACTCTGGCGGCGAGCTTCAACGCAGGACCTACTGGAACCGCGACAGCATCCCTGTCTTGGCCCATCCTTCTGGACCAACGGCAGACGAACAAAGATGGGTTACCCGTGAATGAGCTTCAGTTTGTCACGCCGTCCATTCAGGTAACGCAGCAAGACCTCACTAACCAAATTATCAACGCTATACAACCTATTTACTGGGCCTCAGACCTATTGCGGTGATGGATTTGTTGGCGTCTTTCTCCAGTTTCGTTACGTAGTAGCTAACTGTAATTTATCGGATATATGTACTACATCAAGTCAACTCTCTAGTCCGATAACACAGATTCAGTTATAAAACTCTTATTTGAAATGTCGTTATTTCTCTGTTTATTTGTTAAGTAATTCCGCTACTCGTTCGATTGTTAACTGTTACAAGTCTGTTTAGAAGCAACACACTCTCTTATATAAAAACTCATAATTTAATCCGTAAAGTCGAAAACCCATCCAGGCTTCCCCGCTTCCGGCACTGCAACGATTGAATTCCCCACCAAGGCCAAGAACATCGTATTGACCTCCTTTCCGAGATCCAACACGGACCTTCCATATCCAAACGGCATGGGCACACGATGCTCTTCAGGCGGCTCGTCAAACTGCAACGCATGGTCTGTATCAAGTGGGCTAGGCGATGTACGCAGATATACTTTCCATTCTGGCGGCTTCGGCGCATCGGGGAACTCCTGATCCTCCATTCCGTCGACATCACCCCAGTAGTAACGTCTCGTCACGAATTGGACTTTTCCTCCCTCATGATGGAGCGCTGCCTTGAGCTGTTCTCGCTGCTCCTGTGTTTTGGAGAGGAATTCAGYAAGACGATGTTGATTGAAGTCTAGGATGTAGAGCGAGGAACCGGATTTGACCAATATGCGGTCATTGGATATGGAAGGCAGGTTCATGGTGCTCGCAATCGAAAAGGGGAGGCAGCGTGCATCATTGGGATAGCGGAAGCTCTCCCGAAAGCCCTCAGGGTCATCAGAGGTAGCAGTGCTCTGAAACCAGATAAGGACAAATCAGAAAGCAAAAACAAAGTACATACTGGGATAGCGCCCAAGATCAAGCCGGATTTAAAAACGGTGATTCGGCATCCAGATTCATGACAGTGGACCACAATGTCGCCTTCCGCCACAACAGATCGTTCGACACATTCAGGGTTGGAGAGTTCCGGTTCGGCGAACGCAATTGGTTCTGACTCGGAGAAAGGAAAGCTGATGATGGCGGCTCTTGAGTCATTTTCAACCGATGCTGCCAACACGAGGCGATCACCGACAAATTGAAAACGAGCAGAATGCTGAAAGCTACATATCAGCACGAATAWACCGAGACTCGGATGAACTTGTTACAAACAATCGTGGGAGCGTATGCAATTTGTGGGATCCTGACGTGTTTGGTAGCATTGTCGGCGGTGTTCCACAACCAGATTTCATCCGYGACTAGGTCCATCTTGAAACGAGACAAATCTGCACTGTCCGAGTAGTCGATCCGGGAACGAATGTTAGCCACAACGGGGGGTTCTTCATCTACGACTTGACCTGAATTGATGCACAGGGCAACCCATGGTCCATGCACAACTAGATCGCCATACGCGGCTTGCACATCTATGCTTTGTTCGCTCAGTAATGTCCCAGTTGCAGAATGGTGTCTGATTGTGACAGCTCTTAAAAACTAGTTAACATCGAGATGAAACGAAGCAAAGCACGCTCACTCTTCYAGCGATTCAGCACAAACGAAACTGCGATCATCATAGAGAAGGGAGACGCGATGGGCAGAATAGTCCAACTCGGCCACCCGTTCAAGTACTATCTCATCATCCGCAGACATATCTGCCATGTATACCACAGTCCTGTCGCCGTCCGCAGAGTATTTTGTGGAAGAAATCCAATGTAGAAGGTGGTTATTCATGATGGATCGCCCATCACGGCGCGCGGTTGTTCCTACTTTCTTTATATCGTTGTCATTTTCTGCCCAGGATATAGATCGAGTGCGCGTGGGTTTTCCAGTCAGCCAGGTCATGGTTGTTTGAAACGATATAACGTAGCCCGGAAGCGAGTAACAGGAAACTATCCTTTTAGCGCCAATAGGACCTAACTGAGTTTCAAGTTGAACTGGCTAAGTACATTTGGAGAAGTATAGTTAGTAAGCGTCGTTATGATGGTCCAAAGACCAGAAGTCGTCGTTRTACTTAATGGTCAATAGGCAGCCTATAATCATAACAGATAGCTTATAATCGTCGTTATAGTGGTCAACGTTCAACGGTCAATAGGTTGTCAACAGGTGGCCAGTAAACATCGTGATAATATGGCATGGGACGTAGCATTACGATGTGTCGCGCATGCAAGTACTGCACGTGAGGGTTTTTCACTCYGGCCATCCAACTAGACGATAAAAGTCGACGCGGTCACAAGTGCCGCAAAACCCGCAGCGTATGTTGGTCAAGCAGCTATTCAAAACATGTTACATACTGTCCTAGATGTCACCTTAAACATAACTTGGGTATCGGTGAAGCAGGAGCTGAGATTAAAGGGTGCCGAAGTAATGGTCAATAATAGTAGGGGAAGAATGGTCGCCTTTCCACCGACGCCGTAAACTTTTCGTTTACATGCGAAAATGTCAAGACGTGCGACGTGTGTCCAATGAACGACAGAAAACTATAATAAAAATATCTCCAGCTGTTACATACTAGATTGCATCCGTTCCATCGCCCGTCAAGCTTCGTTGGGACTCGAACATGATCTGGCGGGTGTCAGAGATGGCGATGCGGGCGGCAATGTCCGAAATGGTTCCAGACAACAGAGACAAACAAGCCTCCAACGCGAAAGCCGCTGGGGACTCGGACGATGAGCCTCTGAGACTCCGGGCACAGCAACATTAGTCGCCCGAGCGCCTGCCTTGGACGGTACGCGAACCAAGCCGGAAGCAGAACCATATCGACGTTGGTGATATGGCCAGCAGCGCCTCATCCTCCTTGGCAAGCAACACTTCAAAACCTTCTCGTATCCCATCTCTCAAGGCATTCAAGTTCATAGCCAAGGAGAAGGGATCTAAGGCACCACAACCCCCTCCAAAGGACTCCAGTTATACCCCGAGCAGAATTCTGTCTCCTGATGCTCTTTCTATTCCTCCAAACTCGCCTGTATCTCCATACCATCACACGTCGCCCTCCCAGAGGACCTCTCCAGGCCCTAGTCAATCTTCTCTGTCGCTCGCATCGTCAGCTGCATCGGGAAGATCTCAAACCGAGGAGACATCAAACTCTCAGAGACAATCTCGGCTGAAGGTCAAAGCATCAAGCCTATTTACGCTTGTAAGGCGTAGCGGCAAGTCCACCAAATCTCCCGACCCAGAGCGCCCTTCTTCACCCCAAGATGATGCTGGAATATCAACCCCGTGGAATTTCCAGGTGAGGCAATATTCAGGGTATTGATACAGATGTAGCTAAGTAAGTATCATCTGCAGCATAATATTCATGTGGACGAAGCGTATGTCTCATATCTAGTATTGGACCTCTCTGATGCTCCTGATGTTTTCAGATTCATCGGTCTACCGCCTTCTTGGTCGACGCAGCTGACATCAGCTGGCTTTACACCAGAAGAGATTGCTGCCATACAAACACGCCGCGTGAACATGTATAATGGAAGACCTGATTCACCAAATCTACGTATTAATACAGCTCCACCTACGACTACCACTCCCATTCTCAGCCGTCCATCACCGAGGACAACATCCTTGAGGAAACAATTTTCAGACGCCTCACTCCACTCCACAAGTCAAGCCCACCCAAAATCACCGCCCCAAATTCCCTCCGTTATCCAACCCCCATTAACCTCCTCTCCTTCCTCTGCCTCGCTGCATTCYGTTAGAACGACTACAACCAATAGTAGCAGAAATCCGATTTCCCAGAATGGTCATGCGCCTGCTTCATCGGCTCAACATGAAGCTACATCAACCATCTCCAAGTCACTTACGGCTCACCTTGAGCCGGCAAGTGACCAGATATCGAATCGTAGTCGATCCGAGTCGGCTGGGTTTAACGGATATGATGGACTTTCTCCACCACCTCGCAAACCCTTTCAATTTGCATCTGCCTCTCCGCATCCAATACCCTCCCCTCCCCCCGCCTACTCCTCCATTCCTAATACACCCGACAAGAGGACACGAATAGACGATAACCGAACGCCTTTAGTTAATTCCACACCATCTCATGGGCAGCAGCCGAGCGTAGGCCCTGTTCCAAAGATTACGCCGGGGCGTCGAGTCAGTATAATCCGTAACAAGCGCAATTCAATCCTTCCACCCCGGCTATCGCTGCACAAAGACGCTGAGAGTCTAGATTTGTCTTCATGGAGCGCTGAGCTGCTTTCTGGAATATCATCATCAAGCCTTAATTCTAATCGCAGCGATGGCTCGTCCAGGTCTGCGCTTGATCAATTTAGAACTCCCTTGACGAACATTACATCACCTGGGTCGCAGCTGTCCAGCTCCAAATCCTTCGCTGCAGCAATCCAGTCGCCACCTATGCACGAATCTAGACCACCTAGTGCTCAAGATAGGCGGCAAGGCGTGAAACTTCAACCGCCGTCACGGCACATACCACCTATCATTGTACAAGAGGAATCGTCGGGTCAGGGCATTGATTCGCCTCCTCCACCCACTGGATGGGCTGAGCCAGCCTCCGCCACCCGGCTATCGCCGTCGAGTCCTCGTGTTCCCGAACCGCGCAGTGAGGTGTTGTCTGCAACACTATCAGAGATGGATGGTTTGTTGGACAAGAACATTCCAATCAGTCCAAGTGCGTACTCTGCGGCAATCGAGGACTCTCATTCTCCGGTGTTGCCTCTAAGTCCAGAAACACGCATCATGGGTTTAGGTCCGTTTGCAAAGGCTGCGGTGGACCCAAGACAAAACAATAGCCAACGGCGAGATCCAGACGATCCAGACGAGAGTTTCTTGCATGTGGATGATGCGCTGGACCAACAGGCGAACAGGTACTCTAGCCGAAGTAGCTCGTCGACTCTTTCGACAGCCACTATCACTGGGTACACCGACTCGGCGGCACTGGTGCGGAACGCGTCAGTCGTCAGGAGGACAAGCGCGTATGTGATCGACAAGACGAATCTAGGAGCGGCTCGGCAGCAAGGGAAACTACCCCCGGGCTTTACAAACCGGTTGCCTCCGTTAGGTGTTCAACACATCAAGCAACCCTCCTCCCCTCTAAGTTCCCATTTTGGGAGTGAGGAAGGTTCTCCACCCGGTTCTGTTTCATCGGGTTCGCCGTCGCAAGATCATCCAACGCCAACAACGGACACGGATTTGCCACTGGGCTACTATATGGGCGCAGGGTACACGCCGTCTCCTTCAAGACCCACATTCGAGACGAAGGCACCGGTGCATATGCTTGTGTCTACTCTTAACACATTTGGCGGTGTGCCGGAGGAAGAGGAAGGAGACGACGGAGAGGATGGCAGAGACGGGGTATCGCGGCCGACTATTGTGATTGATCACGCAGGCCAGCCGTCTCCCCCACCAAATAGGGTGACGACGCCCGACCGCATAACGCCTATAACTCCGGCGCCACGGTATCGTGGCTGGCTTTCGGAGGTGGTTAAGCCTCTGGAAGATTTCATCGACGAGGCGATCGATCCTAGGGAGTATTATATTGATCTTCAGGAGATTGCAGAGGGAGAGAGCGGATCTGTGTTCGCGGCGCGGATTGCAAGCGGCGAGGATATGACGAAGCTTCGGTTGAGCCCTGCCCTTATGCAGAGGGATCGGGAGGTTCTGGACAGCGGGGAGCCGGTTGCCATTGCTATCAAAAGTGTTGCTATAGTGCCGTCGGGTTCGCCGAAGCTCCTTGAGCTAGAGAGGGAGCTGAAGCTGATGCAAGGTCTGTCGCATGAATATATCCTTGGCATGGATGCCTTATATGTGGATCTCGTGGAGGATTCGCTGTGGATACGGATGGAACTCATGGAGAGGAGCCTGGCGGACGTCGTTTCGCTCGTGGATAGTGGACTTGTGTTGCTTGATCGTATGATTGCGAGGTTTGCTAGTGACGTGAGTGACTCTTCCGTCTTGTTGGCGTATGTACCTCACAGCACTTGTATGACAGGTGCTACAGGCGCTGCAGTTCCTTCAACACCACAATATCGCCCATCGTGATGTCCGGTCAGATAACTTGTTGTTGAATATTAATGGTGTATTAAAGTTGGGTAAGTGGTTCAATGTGACAATGTGGATCCAGTTGAGTGACTGCGGGACAACAGCTGATTTTTCGACTGCCGTGCGAGTTTCGCCCTCATCACCAATGCAATCGGATATTGTGGGGGTCGCCTACTGGCAGGTTAGTTTCTCACTGGATTATGCCGCAAGTTAGATCTGACATGCCTGCGATTCGCCTTGACATAGGCGCCGGAAGTTCGAGTGTAAGTTTTTCGCGTTTCAACGTGAGCATCGTTCTTATTTGCACGATGTTCAGCCCTCCGTATGATGCGTTGAAGGTGGATGTCTGGTCCCTGGGGGCGACCATATGGGAGACGGCGGAGGCAGAACCTCCCTTTTCCATCACCCAGCAATTATCAGATCGGTGGCCTCCACTGAGTAAGCCGAAGTTGTTCTCGCCTGCATTCCACGATTTTTTGCGGCAGTGCTCGGAACCAGCAGCTTCGCGCCCAAGCCCTGCGAGCCTCTGCTCCGTATGTATCTAAGCAGTCACATCGCAAAACGACGGTGCTAATTGTGTCTTTTATGTCAGCATCCGTTTGTGATGAATGCTTGTGGGAGAAGCGTCATCATGCAGCTCCTGTCCCAATGTATGACTATTGAGAAACAAGATTATCAAGACGAAGAGGAAAGCTAGCTCGAGGTGTTTTTATCATTCTCTTCAAGCACGTTCTCGTCATTTCTGCATATATACCCGCCAAGACTATCGTTATTACGCACTCTTGCTATCATATCTCGCAAACCATTTATTCCACCTGCTACTACATCTCCAGCCTCTATCATCCCCACACCGTTTATCCTTTTTTTTCCTGTGACATGCTGTAATGAGGGGTTTCCGTCGTTAGACACGAACTTTTTAGTTACTTTTAGGATCAATTTGTAGCTTATTGCGCAATCTATTTTCTTCAAGAGGTACCGCAACCTAAATTGTCCAAGGTGAACTTCAGGCGTCTCTAAACAAAAACTGTTTTTCTTTCAAAATGGCGGAAGTTGAAATGAATGATCCGGCTCTCATCCTATGCCTCGCCTCTCTTATCCTCTGTCCCCCGCTTTACGCCAACTATTCGCCAGCTCCTTGCAGCGTCTCCGGAAACTGACCATGCTCAAGACGACCGCCAAGTCACCGTTTCAGGATGGATCAAGTCCGTCCGCCGACAGAAGAACGTGTCATTCGCGGTAGTCACAGACGGAAGTTCCGCGACCGGATTGCAGGCGGTATTTGTGAGTTCTGGGAAGGACTCTGCAGAAATGAAGAGGTCAGTATGCGATTACACCATTCAGATCTCTTATTGTTAAAAAAACGTTCTTTTGGTCTTCTATGACACGAATGATGCTCTGGCGACGTTCTAATGCAGAATAACAAACGGAGCTGCCGTAAGGCTAACAGGACGACTTGTCGCGTCGCCAGGAAAAGGACAGGATAAAGAGCTCGTTGTTGACGTTGGAAATAACCCCTTAGCATCCTCCCGGCCCGGACGCATAGAACTCTTGGGTGAATGTCCTCACGACGTCAGTGATCTCCCTCTCTTCCGTTGGAGTCTAACTAAGCTTGACATAGACATACCCCATTCAAAAACAAGCTCTCTCGAACGAGTACCTCCGCGACCATGCCCACCTACGCGCCCGAACAGACAGAATAGCAGCCATGCTTAGGTTACGAAGTTTACTTCACAGAGGCATAAACGACTGGTTCAATGTCCGTACTTCTGTTGGCATCGCTGTTCCTCTCTAAATAATATTTACAGAASCAAGGGTTTTGCTCAGTTAACACTCCCATCCTAACCGGAAACGATGCAGAAGGTGCAGGCGAGGCATTTCGCCTCGCACCCGTACAGGGAGAACACCCAGCTGCCGCTCAGCAGGCCGCATCTAGCTCTTCGCCGCCTCCCCCAACTGACTTTTTCTCTCGCCCCGCGTACCTCACCGTCTCGCATCAACTCCACCTCGAAGCACTCGCGTCAGCTCTTTCACGCGTGTACACGCTCTCACCTTGCTTCCGTGCGGAGCCTTCACTCACGGCGCGACATCTCGCCGAGTTTTGGATGTTAGAAGCCGAATGGGCATTTTCTGCGTTCGAGACAGTAAACGAGGGCGCGAAGAGCGGTATAGAAGAAGTATGCCAAGTGGTCGAGGCGATGTTGCGGTCCGTTGTCGGGAGCATAGTAACTGGCCCCGAGCGAAATGAGGACATTTCCGCGTTATGGAAACAGAACAGCGAAGACCAGTTAACGTCGGTGGAGAGGGCTGTCACAGCTGAACCCCCCTGGACGAGGATGACGTATTCTGAAGCTATTAAGGAGCTGAAGATTTACGGCGCGACGTACGCCACCAGCGGAGGGCATACGAGCAACGCCAGGTTCCAGTACGAACCTAGCTACGGCAAGGGTTTGCAAAGCGAACACGAACGTTGGCTGGCTACGCAGCTAGTGGGGGGACCGGTATTTGTGACAGATTATCCGGCGTCTTTGAAACCCTTCTATATGCGCTCAAATCCCCATCAGAGTGCGGAAGCAGAAACAGTTGCCTGCTTCGACCTTCTTATACCAAGTATCGGAGAGCTGGTCGGTGGAAGCATAAGAGAAGAGCGGCTGGACGTGCTTAGCGAACGCATGGAGAAGGCCGGGATGGGCGGGCCTGAATACGAATGGTATAGAGATTTGAGAAGGTATGGAGGAGCGCCCCATGCAGGATTTGGGATGGGATTCGAGAGGCTGGTAGCTTGGATTGGCGGTATTGATAATGTGAGGGAAGCAATACCCATGCCGAGGTGGGCTGGGAGAATGTTACTTTGATGTGAAATGCAAGTCTCTTGCGAATAGAACTCCTCCATTATCCGCCTCTAATAATGTATGTGCATGATCCAATTACCATTGGGAAGTGATACATCCATCAGAAACAGTTAATAACGATACACAGACAAATCAGTGACAAAAAGTGGTAATGCAAATGAAKGAAGTAAAGCTAATGCACTCCATTAGGAACTAAAGCAGCAGTCGCATCTCGTATTCTCTGTTGTGTCCTTTCGGCCGCTGCATCATACACGTACTTCACTGGGGGATGCAACCACGTGTCCCACTGGTCCTCGTCTTGATCAGAATCCGCCTGGCTCTCTTCTACAGATAAAGAAGTCCTATTGGCTTGATACAAGTTCAAATCAAAGTCTGTATAATAAATCAGTCAGGGTAACAACAACACAGGATGAAGGTACGCACTGCCTGAGACACCGCTGTCAACCAGCTTGCGCTTGCCTAAAGCCTTTACACTGGGTCTGGCCGGTGTATGATCTAGATCTTCCCCATCCTCGTTATCAACATTAGCACTATCAGAGGGGACGGGGACTGTGCCACTGTCCCCTAGATGTATATTCGCAACCGCATTCTCAATATCCTCATCGGGTGATTCAGATTGGGATTGTTGATCACCTGAGAGAACCCCAGATGAAGGCGTTCGCGACATGAGAAATGCTTGTGGTAACCGAGGACCATGTGGTGCGGCAGGTGGGGGAGCCAATAATTGTTGATTATCAAGGCTCGACTGTGAGCGCGAATGGTAATATGGATGGGTGTGTGGGTGACGTGGAGGGGTATTTGAGTGCAACGAAGGCGATGGACTCCTCGATGATGTTGTATCAGCAAGGCTCTGAGTATACTCCGAACGATTCCAGAGCTCATGATCCTGTGGATACAATTATGAATATAACCGCGGGAGAATAAGAGTATAACTAACCCTATGATCCATCTTAGTTTGCCTACGACTTATATCCTCTGTCCGGCGCTCTACGGCTACCCGTTCCAAATCATCGTACTGCTTAAGGACGGATAATAGTTCCCCATTGGCCTTGAGCAGTTCGCCCAGTAGCTTCTCTTCATTGGTTTGTCCATCTTCGCCAGCAGGCCGTTGGCCAGATTGGAGAAGCTGAGAGCGGGCGGCCCTTGAACGATCTGCACCCGCAGTGGCCCATGGGATCTGCGCAAAGATGAGCTCCTGTGACGCTCGGCATTTTGCATAAAATTCCTGTGACTATGCTCAAGACCCAAGGCAAAGAATAAGAAAAGGTGACTTACCCGAATAACAGCGTCCGATTTTAGTCTCTCCGGCTTGCAGGCAGCAAGCGCATCCGATAATAAACCAGCATTCCCTATACCAATGTAGCATTCTTGGAATAGCCTTCGTTTATCCTCCTCTGGTGGTATGATACGTTCTCGTGTTGGAGAACTTCGTTTGCGGGGGGTCAGCTGCAAAAAAATTAAGTGAGCTATGGTATACAGCCAGAAGCACCTGACTTACGGCATTGGTAACAGGAGTGGAAAGAGGTATTGGGTGTTGTTCAGTGAGCCCAGGTATATCACTTTGGGAATGTCTAAGGGCCGTGGGCGGATTAATTATGGCATCATCTATGTCGAAAGGAACGCCCTCGAATTGAATGTTAACATATCGACGAATCCAGCTGCTAGTATGCTCACTTCATCAGGTTTATCCACTGGCTTTACCTTCTTCCACAGGCTCCGAAATCCAGAATCTTTGGGACCTTCAGCCATGTTTTAGGACGGAAAAAAGTAAACAAATTTGGACTGACTGTTATATGCCGCGGCGCCGACGACGTCGACAAGACGCTCACGCACGACCGGTGACGTGCCAGGAGACGTAATTAATTCTTCTAGCGTAATAATAAATTTGCGACTGGCAGTTTCGGCAGCGAAGACCTCGGAGCAATTACGTGACATAATTGCCCATAGCTATTTTAATGAGCTTGGCGCATATACATCGGCAGAAACGTACCCGAGCAGCCGATAACTGGGCCGGTGGTTCACCATATCTTTCATAACGATGAGCAGATGCGTTTGATTCTAAAGCAACGGCACATACCTAAATTCTCTGCGGAGAGCACGGACAGCCTCCTTCGCATTATCCCCGTTAGCTGACGCCCTATCACACACTTCCAAAACCAAGGTCCAATCTTCTGATGCAGTAGCTGTCAAATAGCCTGCAACATATCAGAACATGCACCCAAAATAACCCCCGATCGACTTACCTATCATCCGCGTGAGTCCTGCGTCATCCCTATGATTTTTYTCTCTTCCTCTGTCCTTTACGAGTACTGCTCTCTCCCTGTGCTTGTCTTTACCGGTATTCCAGAACCCTCTCTTTTCCTTCTTGTCCAGTGAATTTTTGTCCGGCTCTCCGTGACCAGCCTCAGACCATTGTGTCTTTTCTTCGAGAGTCGTCTGCGAATCGCGATTGCCAATTGTTTCACTCTGCCTAGCGGGATCCAGCGCACGGAGAATTCCTAACGCTGCTGGTGGATTCTGCTGTGGCTTTTTCTTTTGGGCATGGGCCGATTGTGGAGGGTCGCGGTCCTTGACAGATGCTGGTCTGTTGGATGGATTGCTTATCAAGCTATATGGCGAAGGAGATCGCGGAACGGGCGGACTAGGCATAGGGGGAGATGCGCCTGACGGCAGAGAAGAAGCTCGGGAAGGAGCCAAAACGCGCGGGTCGTCGTGTGTGGAGACGACTTCCCATTGTTGATCGTCGGCTTGAGACTGGCGGACATTGTCGCGGAGGTGGCTGTTGGGATAGAGCGGAGGCGCATGAGCTGGCGGATGCTGGGTATAAACCGCATGTTGTGCGTGTATTGGCGTCGCAATGTGGCGATCCTTCTACAATTAATCAGCATGAGACCGCGCGCCATAGCACGATACCCACTTCAGACAGGCCTGGACCGTCTTTGGACGACTTTGCGTTCTTTTGCTTGACACCAAAAAATCTCATCTTCCACGAGCGCTTTACGGTATAGAATGGGGGAGGACCAGATGAGCTCGCAAATCTGCGGCTCAATCACTTAGCTGACCTTGGCTGGGGCTGTGTCAATTTACTTTGCCACGTGGTTGTTATGTAATAGCATGTATGATATGTTTGTTGCCAACGGAGTCACACAGCCTTAATCGCGCCCACTAGTAGCGCCCTTTTCAACAACGCCAACGCCAGTCACGACTGCATTAATCTTCGTGGCTGTGAATACCAATAACTTGGTCCTTAGATATCAATTGACGTACATGACCATTGCGATGCCGTGAAGACTGATCAATGATTATAACCGCCAATCGAAGGTCTTACTTGGCGTATAATGGACCCGAAGTTCCTAATAAGTTCCCACATGTGGACAAGTGCATCCGCCGCGTCAAGGGGTACCAATAGCCTGTGATAACTTCGCATGGATACTGATGAGATTAAACATTCTATTAATAAAATGGTACTCCCACCAGTCCTGGAGGAGCTTCAGCACGATCCATCCGCTGAACCGTTGACTTGAGGGCTTGAAACTAAAGATCCCGTCTTATGCATCATAAGCTCCCCTAAAGCAGGACTTAACGTGGAACACGGATACAGCTTGAATGACATACTTGGCGATGCGAGCAAGTAGGGTCCTGGGCAAAGGTACACTTCCAGGGACAGATTACCACCTGGTCACGGCACCAGCGTTTTTTGCTGGAACCAGATCATTACGCCGGCATGCCGCGGCGTGTAGGGACAAAATCGGAGCGAGTTTAAATCTGGAACAGAGATACTCGCTTCGCTACCTCCAAATCCACAAGCCCAAACAATGTTGTTGCGATGGAACAWAGTGTAAGCTTCGTATATCACTTCCTGCCTGCTTTGTAAAGGAATGCGTGTGAAGGACGGATAAATGTGGGTAGACCAGAACTCATTGTGTCGGCGGCAATTGGACCCGGTTATAGCAAGAGGCACGATGGACCGAACGAAAGGAGGGTCATAGAACGTATGGCTTCCGCAACGTAACGCCGAAGCCCAAGAATAACCGCACTGTTGTTGGCGTGATTCGATGATTCAGCCCATAGGTCCAACGCGCTCCAGCTCAGAGGAACGGGAAGAAGACATATGCGACACGCAAGCACGGATCATGAGAGTATAGAGAAGAACGTCTGGCGCTACGTAGCGGCGGTAGCGCATGTGGGAGAATAAATTCCATGACGGTCTCGAAAACAGAAATGTGGTGCCAGATGTATATGTCTGCATCGGAGCGGAGCTCGACTGAGATTCATTATGGAGGACTTGTAATGCCAGTGTCGGAACGGCGTCCGTGGATGTTGCTACCAAGTGAGCTTTGTGGACATATTTGAACGTGGCTATTTTGCTCCAGCTCTTGTTGAGAAAGGCCACAGGAGTTCCAGAAGACCCTTAGACGTTTCCAAACGGTCCACGATATCCTGAAGGGTGGGCAAGGATGTGCAAATGRGCAAGTTCAATTGATCAATCCGTATACGTTGCGACGCTGGATACCCAATAAGGAAGTTTCTCACAGACCAGTACGATCATGGTGACCCCGTCAATATCATTTCAATCAAAGTCAAGTCGACACGGGTTGGCGTCTGACCTCGTCTGAGCTGGGTCATGACAACACTTAGCAGCGTCCAAATYGATGAGGTTTGGTCCCCAGTGTCCGTAACACGGCTTGCAGCCGCAGGTGTTGTCCGCTTTAGCCCAACATGGTCGTGCCTGCAGGGATTCCTTGTGTTCGTTCTATAGACAACAACCTGAAATATTTTCCATGATTGCCCTATCTCGATGGCATCCTCGTACGTTTGTGCGCTATACAACTGTTTCCGACGTTGCTAATAATTTCGTGAAACAGTGACGGAAGTTCATCGATTACGATAACAAGTGACCGGGCATACATGTCCGATACACTCACCAAATACGCCTTTGCAGTTGTTCAAGCGGAGAATCTGACATTCCCCGCTAATTCTAGACGACAATGTATTGTTGAAATTGTCACTGGAGACATACGTCGCCTTACGGAGAGCGTCAAATCGGAGAAAGACAGAATTGCCCGATAGGACTCCAAATTGCACTTGTGAGCCCTCATTTGTTCCCGTTCACCTTCAAGTCATATTTCTGACCCCCGTCTTGGACAAGTCATCAAAACTCATCATCACCATATTACACGATAGGCTTCTCTGGTCGCTGGCCGATATGTGCCTTGGYAAGATCGACATCGAACTGGAACTTCTGCTTATACTTAAAGGCTCGAATGAGGGTAAGTGACATCCAGCTGTCGGTTGGTCTTACCAATATTGAAAACTTGACAATATAGACGTAGCGCTGTTTTTGGTCGATAGAGAGGGAAATCCCATCCAGGCCAAGCTATTTCTTCGAATAATAGAAGAGTCAACGTCCGCAGTTGCAGGAAGTGCGCTGGAGCAAGCCCAAACATCTAGCGCAAAGCTTCCCCAACTCCTTATCTCCAAGGCGCCTGACGCTCTTTCCACTGTTTCCGACCTAGTAACATCGTTTAGTTCTCTTATGACGAAGTTCGAACCATTGATTAAGATTGGAGATGAGGTTGCCAAGGTTCGTTCTTCCGTATCTTTCATTGGACGATCTGAATTGATCATTTTTCAAAAGATCCATCCTTATGTCAATTTCACATGGAAAGTGCTCTCTGCAGGAACGAAGGTGAATTAATTTGTTATTCTTGTCCTTTTCTTCATGCGCATTTATTCGATCAGATGGCACAAGCACAACAAGCTTGGAATATGAAGATTCTGGATCTCGTCAGGGAGATGGAGAAGACCTACTCTTTTGAGGTTTCCGCAGACGAACTAAAAAGCCACCCTGTTCTTCAAGATATCATGGAAGAAATACTGAAGCAAACAATCGAATG
>JNHV02000211.1:0-26825 GCA_001691785.3 Amanita brunnescens Koide BX004
CCAGTCTGGTTGGAAGTGATCAACAATTCTCACTCTGCAAGTGGATGCACAAGATATTATCGATGCGGTTTTAACCTGATACATACATGGTAGCGGGGTTTGATTCGGGGTGGCACGCGGCGAGCGGACGCTGGGCAAGCTAACGCCGCTGCCTATTTAGCTACTCAATACCACGGCATTTTTGGCTACAAGCATTTAGGGAGCCTAACGTTTACAAGCAACGTTGACGTTATAGATTATCGGAGCCGATCTGGAAAACGATAATTAAAGGAACAGCATTGTGTCAAATGTCACACCGGGGTTAAGTACTTACCACGCCAACTTCGACGGTGCATTTAGCCTGGCAAGGAAATGGGGATTCAGAAGATGACGTGAAGTCGACGCAATGCCCGCAGGGCAAAGGGCAAAAGTGGGTTACCAAATTAGACTCTAATACGGCAAGCAATCATGTGTTGTTTGTACGACGCATGATGTATGTACAAGTGATAATGTAAAAAAGGCACTATATGTGTGTGTATGAAAATATAGACAGAATCAAACAACAGCAAAAACAATAATTGACGCAGTAAGAGTAAGAGAAAAAAAAGATGAGAGGCCTCAGGAGATGTTTCTATGAAGCCCACCTGAATGGGACCGGACGCAAATGGCAACATCACAGCCACCGCTTTCGTCCCGATACCCTAAGCCCTTAACTGAGAATCGCAAAAGATGGTCCAGATAGAGCGCAGCGATGCCCATGCACGCAAAGTCCACGCACAGATTCGCCCTCACGGACAGGGTCCAGCCGTTCACCCATATGAAATCCCCTCAAACCCATCCCAACTCGCCCGCTTCCTCTTATTGACCACTCTGTCCCTCTTGAGCACCAGGTCCTGTGGACACACACTCGCTACGCTCTGTCCGCGATGGTGATGCCTAGCGTGCGTCGTCGTGGGCGTCGTCCCTCCTGCCGACTGCGAGCCGAGCTTTCTGTCACTGGCATCCCTGGTGCGAGCCACGTGTGATTGTGCGTCGGACGCGCCGTACCGCACACCCGCGCCTTGGCTCTGCGCCAGATCAAGAGCTTGTGAAGAAGACGAGGATGGCATGGGCGAGTTCACGAGGGTCGATGAAAGTTCGCCAAAAGGTTCATCAAATAACATCCCGGCGGCAGAAACGATACCGCCGATACCGCTGCTTCCCACTGGGTGATTGCCGCTGGCCAGACCATAGTAGTGCAGGTCCAAGAAGGGAAGATCGTAAGGTACGTCTCCGCCGCCCGCGTTTCCTCCAATGCCATTCACCATACCATGAGGTGCGGATATCCGGCCCGGCGGCCCGGAAGTGATAGAACCTGATGACAGGAGGAGTTGAGGAGCGATAGTCGCAGTGTTGGATAAAAATTCTGTGTCCGATTTAGAGGGTGTCGTTTTAGATGGTGTGTTGTCCCTAAGGTGGGTCTGAGCATGCGATTGAGAATATCCGATTGGATGAGTTATAGATCGGGATGGCCTCGGCGAAGAAAGAAGATATGCATTAAAGTCATGGTACTGATGCGCCGTAGATCCAGGAACACCGGCATATGCAGGTGAACGAGCCTCTGAAGGAGGAACGGAGATCGACCGCCCGTGCTGACCGCCGCCTCCCATTCGTGCTGACCCACCAGGGGTAAGGAAATGGTGCGACGCACGCCGTGCACTTAGAGTGCCCGACGGGATGAGCGGTGTTGCAGGTGGTGTCGCATGGTCTTCCAGATCAATGTCAAAATCGACATCAACACTTGTCTCTCTATTGAACCTATCGTTTCTACCCCAAGGGCCCGAGTTGTCGCCGTCGTCGTCGTGCGCAGAAAGATCAACAAGATCGTCAAGACTAAAACGTTCATGTAGGTCGTCCTTCTGGGTTTGTTCTCGCCGTCCATGCTGTCTAGAGGTTCTCTGCTGTGCATTGGTGCCCATCTCTATTTCAACTCCACTTGAATCCATCCGTGGCTTGGAGGGTGCCTGGGACGCAGGTTGCTGCGAAGCAGGCGCTGGGGTATCCGGTCTATCGTCGAGTGTAATACCAGCAAGCTCAATGTCGTCAATTCCAACAAGAGATTGCAATGGGTGTATTCCGCCTGCCTGTGCTGATACGCCTGACAGTCCAAGTCCTGACGTGCCCTTCGTTTCAGACTCTCCGTTTGCATTGGCATTCGCTCCAGAGGAAGCCAAAGAAGACGAGTCAAATCCGTGGTTGAGAGGGCTATACCAGTTTTGCAGCGGTGGCTGGTGAGTTCGTGCCCCAAAGATAAGATCTCCCGCGTAGCTAGAGTGGTGTGTGAAGCCGCGGAAACCTGTCGGCGGAATCATCTCATCAGAGAATGTGGAGTGCGTGTCCGTTCCAATTTCAGAAGAGAAGTCATTGAACCAGGGACCACCTCCTAGGCCACCACCGGCGATGCCACTAGCTCCTAAGGTGCTGCCAGCTGCACCGGAACCTACTCCGCCACCGAAGCCCAGACCTGCTGCGGACAACGAGGCAGGAAATAGATCATAACGATCCATGACTCCCTGACTGAGGTGATAGTGATTGTGAAGGAAAGACAGAGGCGAAGCGGGGAACAATGCACTGTTGCTATCTAGTACGGATGAAGTGCTGCTCGTATCCGCACCTCCTGTTGGGTCTAGACGAGGATTAGGAGAAAACCAGTCTTGTGCACCCCAAGCAGAGTTGCCAATCATATTGTTACTACTTGCCGCCGAGGCATTACTGATGCCGGAACTTGAGCTTCTTGTGGGAGCATCCGTACTGATACCATCATCACCGCGTCTGCGGAGAGAGGGAGACGACTGAGAGGAAAACATGACAAGGTCTGGCGACATATGCGTGGACGATGAGGCAGGCGAAGACCAGGCGTGAGAGGAGTTGGCAAGCGTATCAGTGCTGGGTGAAGACCAGTGATTCGGAGGAGGCAAGAAAAGGGGATCCGCCAATTGATCAATAGTCACCATTTCCATCTCGTCGTCGTCGTCCATGACGGCAGCCTCAAAGGAGGATAGCATAGAGTGCCTTTTCTTCTTGTCTTTGTACCTTTTGCCGCCGGTGGAGACATTGTCAACAAATACAGGCGTGGGCGGTGCTCTGGAAGCGAGCTCGCTCTCGTCTTCGCCACCCGAGCTGTCCTCATCTTCAGAACATGCGGTGCTTTGAGGAACGCTCTTGGTTCCGCCTCTGAAGAGCCCCTGAGCAGTGTGTGACCTCCGTCTGCTGCGAACGGGACCGGTACTGGACATGGCAAGCTGATCATCCGTTGCCGCGCGCATAGGCGTTTTAGGGGGAGACGGCTGGGATGGCTGAGGAGGGACCTGAGTCTGCAGCTGCTTTCTGCGCGCAGAATTGCGAGGCTTGTACCCCGCCGCTTGGTAGAGATCAGGGAAAGCGTTGCGGAATCTGTCCCGTAGATCGGTAGACCGCCTGTTCTGCTCCTGGAAAACGGGATCCTTGACAATGGCAGCCCACACTGTTCCATGTTTCTCATAGCCGGCTTTGAGTGCGCGGTCCTCTTCTTCTGTGAACGGCCTACGCTTCTTGCTCCGCGTCTTTTCAAAAAGAGGGGTGCCGTCCGGGAGCATGGAGCGGACCTTGCTGGACAGATGGGTGCGGGCGTTGGGATAATGCTGCTTGTATGCATCGGGAAAATAGGTGCGAAAGCTGGAAAGAGGGTGTAAGCGACGTAGACAACACATAAGCGAGTGGCATTACCGGTCTTTGAGATCCACGGGCGACCGGTTGTCAAATTTGAGGTGTGGGTCGCTGAGGATGGTTTTCCAGTTGCCGACGCCGTGCTAGAGAAGAGATGAGGCGGGGAGTCAAGAGAGGAAAGGAGACGCACGCGCTGGCAGCCATCGACGAGCATCTGGGTCTCCTCGGGTGACCACTTCTTCCTGGGCTTCTTCTCTGGATGTTGGAGGTCTGTGTCGTCTGGCGTGTCGCCCGCAGCGATCTTGCGCATCTTTCCGCGCTTGTCAGGCTGGTGGTCGATGGATGTGTCGTCTCTGAAACTCCATGGCTGGACGAGGCGGGGAGCAGAGGGAAGGGCTAGAGAGACGCGCCTGTGCTTGAGGGCGGGGAAGGGCGCCTTGAAGGCAAAATCGTCGGCGGACGGCATGTCAGGCATGTCAGAGATTCAGATAAAAGTGTTTAAGTACACGCGTCTCTTCTACACGAGGCTCAGTTGCTCGCAGGCACCTCGGCCGCTATCCGCCCTTCCACCAAAGACAACCTTGAAGCCCATTGTCCCAGTCGCTCTGCCAGTCCTCCAATCTGCGTTCGCGACAACACTCGTGGTTGCACCCAGCTGATCACTGCTCGCTGCTCAACCTCGTCAATCCGCCCCTTGATCAACTTCAGGCTACGCAAGTCAGTTCTCCACTCAGTCCCCGGTCGGTTCACGCACCTTAGCGCTTTCATCACAAGATGCTCGACCTCATCGATAGGCAATCGCGTCTCTTCCCCAATCGTCTGGAAACTCATGGTCCGCTTATCCGCACTCCGCTTAAACACGGACTCCATCAGCGCCATGAGGCAGATCTTCTGCCGCAAAAACGCATAGTTTTCTTGTAGGATCGGCTGGAACATTCAGCTCGCGTCATCTCCGATCCTGCTTCTATCTCCTCTTACCTCACGTGGAAATAAGGGTGCCAGCGCTTCGAACCTGCCAATACTCCCCTCATTGAATGTCATCAGAAGCTTCTTGATCCACTCGTGTGGCGTGCCGTCCAACGCGCCTAGTATGGGGTGCATAAGCTGTGCACACACATTTTATCCTGCCACCCATCACTGCAACGTGAATCAGATAACGCACCAGTTCACCAAAGTTGTAGATCGTGTCGCCTAACAGGGCCGATATGCCCAGGTCATGAGCCCTCAACAGCCTCTCCTCGGATGACATATCCTTCTCCGAATCCACGCATGCAAGGTACAGCAGCGAGTTTTTGTAATACGGAGCATATTCTGCCTTTGCCTGCACGCGCAGCAGTCAGTATGCGCAATCAAGATTGCTATATGCACGCCTGCCTTGTAGTAATCCGCGGCCAAACCATAGTATGCCGCGTTCACGCCAGGCTCTACGTCATCTAGGGTGTCCAACACGCCCCACGCTTTCTCCATGTCACTCCTCGTCCCTTCTAGATCTCCGTACAACAGTTTTGCACGTGCAATCGTCGCCAGCAAAAGGACATGTGCATCTTGTGATTTATCTGTATCGATTCTTGACAAGAGCGATGTCAAGAAACTCAGGTGCACCTGCGGGTCTGCCGTGTGTGTTCAGGCCCCTGTCTGAGAAAAGTAACGTAGATTCAGAAACGCACTGTCTATGTCCCTCGAGACCTTCACCCCCATCTCCACCAGCCGGAGCTGGTTGATCTTCCCCTCGAAATCTCGGACAAACCGCTCAAAGATGTCTACCCGGTAAGACTGCGATGCCGGGTGCGAAAAGAAGGCAAAAAGCTTCTGTGTCAGCTGATGCCATAGTCTGTACGGATATGTTTCCAGAATGGTTCCAACATGCCAGCGCCAGGCACTCACTTGCGGGTATACAGCGTCCGGAAGGACTCAAAGTACGGATGCAGCTCCGGTGGCGTCGCCGCCAGTGCGGTGTTGATGAATTCATCTAGAACCAGCTTTGGCGGCTTTGAAGCGTCGGTGGACATGGTCGCAACACTACGAGCCCGCTGCACGCCCGTATTTCATTTAGACGACGTGACGCGTCGCCTACGCTTTGTAGCTGTTTATCAGTTTATTGCAATCTAATCAGATACAAAGCTCGCCACAGCCACCCGGAACTAGTCCGCATCACCCTTGTCGAGATCAAGCTTCCGCTTCCTACCCGGCATCTCCTTGCCTCCGCCGAACTCAACTCCTGCCTTTTTCCTTAGCGTATCTAGATCTTGCTCAGCCTCAGCCCACTCTAGCACCAGGTGTCGGCCCAGAAAGTGTGTGTGACGCAACGCCGCATACGCGTTCTCAGCCTCGTGCCGCGATACAAACTCCACGAACGCAAAACCGCGTGTCCGTGAATCAAACTTCTTGGGAAGTCGCACAGATTTGAGGTGCCCGTGAGAGCTGCAAAGAAGACTCAGTATCATCTTTTGCGTCATCATGAGATAACAAACCTGAACAGGTCCCTGAGATCCTTCTTCGTAGCCTCGAACGGCACGTTCTTCACAATCATCTTGGCCGTCTTGCTCTTCGAGTTCGTCTGAGAGTCCTTTTGGTCCTCCTCAACCCCTCTTCCCGCGAACTTGACGTGCAAGGCGTGCCCATCCAAGACAAAACCTTGTATGCTTTTCAATCCCCGCTTGGCACCTTCTGCATCCTTGAAACCCACGAATCCGTATCCCATGCTTAACCGAGGCCCATCGGGTCGTTTGAGATCAGGCTTGGTTTGTATCCGCGCAAATGAAAACGAAGGCAAATGCTGGAACACCTTTTCAAATCGTTGTTGCGTCGTTGCAAAAGACAAGTTCTTGACATAAAGCGTCGTACCGCCTGCGATCGAAGGTGTCTCTTCCTCCTCGCCAGCGTTCCCTGTCGCTTGCTCCGCCACTTTAACGACAGGTAGCGTATTAGCAGAGGGTGCCTTGATGATAGTAGAATTTTCCGTGAACATCCCTAGAGGCCCCTTTTCCAGGTATATGATCGAGTTCCCAAGCCGTCTGTATGAAACAGTAAAAAATGCTTTGGAAGCCTGGTCTAGCCTTTCAAACTCCACGACCGCTATTGTGCCTGCGGGAGGTACAAGCACTCGGACCAGTTCACCATGAGGCTGGAAAAGCTCTCTTATTTGCTCTGTTGTTGTGCCGTAGGGTATATTCTTAACAAGGATAATGGTATCTGATCGTGCACGGGATGAAAATGAAGATAAAACAACGCCTTGAGATTCAAAGTATGACTTTGTTTCTTGGATGATATGGGTCTCGGCGAGAGCCAACTTGACGGCCGGGTTAACACCAGATTCAGGATTAAGGATGTCATTCTTGTCAATGTTGAAACGGTCCGCGACTGATGACGCCACGGCGTCACTCTAGATCTAGGTTATTAGATAGTACGACGAGGAACAACGTAGCACCCACGTTCATATACAGCATGCTCCAATTAAACTCTTTACCAGACATAGCTTTTCGCTTTGCGGCCCGTTCTTCCTTCAACGTTTTCTTCTTGCCTTCGCCCTCCTCCACTTGAAATTTGCCTTTCCGGTCGACAGCAGCAAGTATGTGCAACAAACGACCTTGGAATGAATTGCTATCCAGTGCCTCGTAGGCCGCCAATGCGTTTTCTGGTTTTGCAAAAGACACGTATGCGAGACCTTTAGATTGCCTCGTCGTGGGGTCCAAAGGTATATGCACCTTTCAAAAGTAGATTAGCATCCGTTGTATACAAAACGATAATGTATATGGAAATCAGCGGTTTCTACTATCTTTTTCCCAGAATAGATCATCTTCCCCGTAGGTCTGATGTCCCTATACTGGATTTTCATCGTACAAAGACATTAAAGTTATGCTCACCTGTGAAGCAAAGTGATGATTAGCGAATGCTCGTATCGGAGGGACGAGGGCTCAGATACTATCTATTTCCCAAAGAGACTCAGCATACTACAAAGAGTCTGATGTCCCTATGCAGGATTTCTCGTCCTTGCCCTCGTCAAAACATATAAATTGACTAACCTGAGAAATTTCACCAAACGGCTTGAACAAGTCCATGAGATCAGATTCTGTGCATGTAAACGCCAGGTTCCGCAGGAATAGACGTGATGTTTGCAATATCGTTTCCTTTGTTGGATCCTTTGGAGGTTCGGGCTCGGCAACCTCTTCCTGGCGGATAATAAGCTACCGATAAATTGAAACGTGGGGGAACGAACCTCTTCATCTTCATCCCCAGATTGTTCAAAGACTTTATCTGCATTGTCTACGTTCTTTGACGTGTGCTTCTTCAACCAATCTAGGTCAGATATGCCCTCCGTAGGTCCTTCTGCAGTTTCGACCATCCCATCTTTTCCCGGCCCTTGGGGATCTTCGTTCGCCCATGATGGGCCCTTTTTCGTCCGCGGTTTCATGATCTTTAAAAATTCATCCCGTTCCGAATCCTGTTTCGTTTCCTTCTCCAATTCCTTCTTCTCCTTGTTACTTTTCTTAGACATCGCCTCCACTGGCTCGGCCTCATCTGATGACGGCCCCACGCGTCGACGTTTATTAGGTCGCGGAGGTGGTGCGCTTTTAACGCCCTACGTTAACAGTAAAGCTATATTCATGAACCGATGAAAGAACGTCAATCATACCTCGACTATTGTGACACTTAGCCTGGATGAATCGAGGAACGTTCTGTCAAACCAATCTTTGGCGGCACTAGCCTCTGCCTCTGTCTTGTACCCAATGAAGCCAAATCGACGGGATGTGCCATCCCTCTTGTGCGCAACCTTGACATCAGTAAGGGTACCTCCCGGCCCTTTTTGCTGTTCAAAATGTTCCCTGAGACGGGTAGGCGTTGCATATGAAGGCAGATTCTTGACGAGAAGACGGGACATGTCGTCCAAGCTGCACACGCAACAGCAACATGAGAGACGGCGGACAAGAACAGCGAAGTATACGAACTTGAGATCAGAAAAAAAGTCCTCGACGGACAACTCGATTTCCAACTACAAACTCCGCTTCGGACGATGCCGACGAACTAATCTCGATCAGTGCGCTCGCGTTAGACTCTTTTGAACGAAATGGACACAAAATCCGTTTTTACGGACGAAAAGAACCCGAGGGGCATCCCAAAAGCTCCATTTATCGTGCGCGTACACTAAGAAGTCAGATCTGAAATATTGACACCGGTTGCTTAGGCTGATGTTGAGCAATACATGGGCCCTGACGCCGACGTCGAAGGAACGCTGAGGGCCTTCCAGGATGCATTGGCGTACGCATTCATCGTGTTATTATATCAAAATGCACGCTGATGCTATGCTCTATGAAAGCACAGCAAATACAGATACATGGATAGCAACCTAACGCAGCGCCGCCAGAGTCTCGAGGAGAAAATTCCAGATATCAAGAAGACCTTGGACATGGTGGAATATCTGAAAGAGAGAAAGGTTTGCGTGATTCGTCCGTCATTGCCGGTTTTCTTGATTACAGGCCAATAGGCGGGTAAAAGTGCCTCTCCTGAGAACGACGAAGAGCTGGACGAGCTGGACGACGAAGACGAAGGCACGCCCAAGCCAATGAAGACGACTTTCGAGCTGAAT
The DNA here is from genome assembly GCA_001691785.3 of Amanita brunnescens Koide BX004. Classification (NCBI taxonomy): domain Eukaryota; kingdom Fungi; phylum Basidiomycota; class Agaricomycetes; order Agaricales; family Amanitaceae; genus Amanita; species Amanita brunnescens. Next base: position 9,248 of record JNHV02000211.1, read on the forward strand.
GATACACTCTATGCGGAAGCGGAATTAGAGGATTCAGATACCGTATATCTGTGGCTCGGGGTTAGTCCCCTACACGTTAGGCCTACTTATTATACGATTGACTTGAACCATAGGCCAACGTCATGCTGTCATACACGATACCCGAGGCCATCACGCTTCTGAAATCAAAACTGGAAATAGCGCAAACTACGTTGAGCAATACAATTGAAGATCTCGAGTTCCTGCGAGAGCAGCTGACGATAATGGAAGTGAACACAGCACGAGTATATAACTGGGATGTCAAGCGAAGACGGGAGAGGAGGCTTAAAGAGGAAGCCGAGAAAAAAACGGAGAAGTAAAAAAGAACAGATTGTAGTTGACAAGTAGCAACTATCGATTCAATACTGAAGCATCATCAATAATCTCCTAGACTTGCTATAGACCAGTCAGATGATCCGGATTCTGATTTTGGTTCCCGGCTGTCTCTGTCGCTATCGCTGTTGGAGTAGCTGTAGCCAGCCTCAGCATCGTCGGAAGATTCATATTCCGTCCGCGATCCGGGCTCTCCAATTCGTAAGACCACGCAAATTGAGTGGTACGAGTAGTCCAATTGCGGTTCGTTTCCGTAAGTCATGAAAGCTCTCTTTTCTTGATTGACCCGCGACGGTTTCGTTATCCAGTGCACCTTCAGATAAGTTTCTCCCGAATTTTCGTTTATRTTCTTTGCGCCGTGTTTGTCTGCGAGCCAGGACCCGAGATCGGGGGACTCGAAATATCCGGCATCATAACATGGAAGGTTGCCTTCGCAGATATACAGGTGATACCGGTTTTTGATCAACGTCCACAAAGATGCTTGAAGTGAAAGTTCCTGAGCTACTTGCATTATCTCAGCGTCGCTGCCCTTGAGATGCTTCACGACGGACTCCAGCGACTTCCTAGCCTTGATAATCCGAGCAGGCAGCGGATAACTGTACTGTAAACCGAAGGCAAGGTGTCCTCCGAAGGGGAGAAAGTCGTCATCATCCAAGAGGGATTCCAATGCTGTCTTGAACGCTGAGGCATCAGGGGATAAGGCCGGGGGTAGTGATTCAAGGGAATCATCAAAGTAGAGGTTATATGTGATGGTCACCCTAAATCCAGCAGTGACTTTTTCGACCTCGTGCTCAACGTCGCTGTAGAATGCAGCATAACCAATTCGAGGTTCTTGACTATCAGACAGGATCTTAGAAGAGTTAAAAGACCATTCTTCGTCGTTTTGAAGCTGACGCATGATCAGGGCACCACCTTGGTGTTGCGTTGGGTAGAAGATGACAAGAGATCCAAACATTGCTTCGTCGCGAGGCGTGTCAACGTGCGCCATGAAGAACGAATCTTTGCCTGTCAACCGATCAACAGATGTTGCGGTAGAGTAACAGAGCTAGACGCCACCATAGACATTTAAGTTGTATAATTCAGCCCGCACTGTTCTTTGTGCTGCTGAGCCACGTAGTAATCTGTCGCGCACGATGTTGACCAAACCAAGATTAGCCAGGTCAAGAATGGGACTGAAAGCATCGGAGCTCAATTTTCCGGCTTTCCTGTAAGATTCATCGTAGACGCTTTCATGCCCCACACCGAAAGTTGCTGGCTCGCACGCTGCTGCCAAGCGTTCAAGTGATTCCTCTGAAGCATGGAGAAAATCAATTCGACTGTGGGCGTAGTCAAATTGGAAATTACTTCTGCGCGATAAGGCACTACCTGGCATTGTCATCCTTCCCATAGTAAATGACCAGATCTTTGGGAGATACTTGCACGGTCCCGGTGCAACATGGCTGGGGCTGAGCGATAGACCTTCGCAATAGCTCGCTCTGTTTCTGTGTAAGCAGGCCGGCTTTGTTCATGATGTTTCAGGTGGTAGACGCGTGCTAATCGATTGTCGATTGACTCGGATGTGATCTAATCTCTACGTCTGACCGAGTCAATGCGAGTCAAGGATTTGATTGAGTGTCGGCACCGGGTGCGACTGAGTCAAACGCGTCACCCTGATCAAGGGTCGAAGCTTTCTTTAAACGCACATCGCGTTCTCGCGTTCTCGCGTTCCTATGCGCATTTCCGACTCTCAGCACCGCGTGCCACTCCGTACACATGCGAACTTGGTTTGGCCGACAATACATGCTGACTTTCGCCCTTGGCTCAATCTGCAAAATATAGTTCACCTACTCCATCAGGCTACAGCGAATGATCTGACGCCCGTCTCAGGGAAAGGCAAAAAACGCGCACTCTCGCCTCAGCCATCTACATCGAGTCTAAAGCGTGCAAAAACGACTGGTGGCTCGGAGGCAGGTGTAGCAGAAAACTCTGTTTTTGAAAGAGCCTGGCCTATAAACAACTATCCCGCTCTCCATCCGCCCAAGTGCATTCCAATCGAGCCTCATGGCGATCCTCAAGCCGTTCCTGTATGGAACCACACGTTGAACATCCAGCCATATAGGAATGGAGACAACGTGGTGCAATGCAGGCGCGAGGAAGAATTATTTGACGATGTGCTCAAGGCATGTTTCGGTCACATAGAAGAGCCTGTGACTGTCGATCTAGGGGCTGTAGAGTTTTTTGATTTTCACGAGCGGCTCGTGGTGTCGACGCTGCACGGAAGTCTTGAATCGACTTGGATATGTCTTCTGCCGACTCTAACTGAGAACCACTGTCGTGGTTCTCGTGGATCGTCCTCTGATCCAGCCGAAGATGTGCTTATGGCTTGTCACACCTTGAGACTCTTCCGACGCTCCACAATACAGGGTCATATGAAGATCGTCGTGCATCCGTTTGACTGGACCCTGACAGCAACGTCTAAAGGGGTCCCAATGCACTTGGTGATCGAATTTCAGGCGTCCATAATTTTACCCTTCATATTTGAGCCTTGCCCCCCAGCGTCGAGGAAAATGGCTAACAAATTTGAACAAAGCAAGAATCAGCTTCTGCGCTGCATATACAGACCATCTCTTGAACATAGACCTGATGCCGTTGTTAACATCCCTTTCTTTTATTCAAATCTCAGGCCGGCGCCATTGTTACTATCCAAACGTGCTGAGAATGCAATGCAGCCAAAAGAGCTCATTCCTAGGCTATTACCATTCCAGCGTCGAAGCGTAGCTTGGCTATTGAATCGAGAGGGCAAGTCAGTAACTGCAGAAGGTGAAATCGTACCCTCGGCCAATTTCCAAGAATATTCGTTCTTGGACACAATACAGGAAGGAAACCATTCCTGGTACTACAACCGTTTGAGCGACGCGTTTTCCATGGAAAGGCTGGGAGAACCTCCAATCTTGGGAGGTATTCTTGCCGAGGAGCCTGGCCTCGGCAAAACTCTAGAAACTATTGCGCTCATGTTACTGAATCCCGCACCGCCTGAACGGAATCCGACCGTCAAGCGTTGGGACCCAGTAACGAGACTAGAAGTGAGCGCAATCAAGGTGAATGTCTCAGTTAAATATGGCGATAGACGCTGACTTCCAGTCAGAGTACCTTGATCGTTACACCTCCCGCGCTCCAGAGCCAATGGGTAGACGAGCTGAAGACACACGCTCCATCGCTGAAGGTCCTAGTGTACGATGGGTGGTTAAAGGTCATTCCTAGACCCAAGAAAAAGGCTAAGAAAGTTGTCAAATACGTCAGACCTAGGGCGACGTCACGGCATTCTAGGGTTAGGGATGATTCCCCTTCGGCTTCTGAGCAGGACGACGTCCAAGTATTGAAGTCCTTCGACTGGCCGCCCGAGGCTCACCAGTATGATGTCATTATAACTACTTATCAAGTTCTCAAGGCCGACTTGGATGTTGCGCGCGCTGTACCTATACGTCCTCGGCGCGAGAACGTGACCTATCATAATGTTGAGCGACCGAGAAGTCCATTGGTAGCGTGTGAGTGGTATAGGGTGGTCATGGACGAAGTACAGATGGTTGGCGGTGGTAAGACCGAGTGAGTAGCCCGGGGTGCATTTTTAAGAGTTACTCATTGTTACTTAGGGATATGGTATCTTTGATACCAAGACATTCATCTCTCGCCGTGTCTGGGACGCCAGCACGCGCCCAGATATCAGATTTGATCCATGTTTTAAGGTACTAATGTTGTTCTTGGACTAGCTATTGTATTCATCCCCTGATAAAGATTCCTTCGCATCGACACGCTTATCGGGTCTTCGAAATTATGGGCCAAACTTTTAACAGAGGCATATGCAGAAGAATTTGCTCGATTCATTCAGAACTATGCCATCAGGTTCGTCACCAAGGGATAGGTACTGCCAGTGATTGATTTTTCTGTTAAACAGAACACTGAAAGCAAGCGTAAGAGATGAATTGACGATTCCACAACAGAGACGTTTCTTGGTCCCAATCGAATTGGGAATGGTGGAAAGACACGTAAGTCGAACAGATACGTCAACTCTAGCAGCCCATAATTGACATCTCTTCAGGTCTATGACCAGGAATTCGAGGCTGTACTGCTCGAAATCGGTCTTGACGCGCGCGGTGTTGCCGCTTCGTCAGGTTGGGATGTCGATGGCAATGCGCTTCGGTCTGCAATACGAAGGCTCCGTGGAATCTGTACACATCCCCAGGTAGGCACAATGCCTAATCCTCTGTGTTCTTCTTAACTGTCTGAACAAGGTTGGTCAACTCCAAAGACCGAACGACAAATTGCACAAGCCAGGCACCGTGAAGACAATGGCAGATGTTTTGCTTGTAAGTTTAGGCTTTTGATCCGTAGTCACTACTCCAACTGGCTATGTAGTCTTTAAGGGATACAAATTGGCGCAACGTAATGGATGATTGGAAATCCAAGGTTATGGGGTTCCTTTGGGTCGAGCCTGAGCTAATAGGCGCATCTACAGCTCTTAATCCTTGCCAAATTAGCTCAACTCCAGCAGCATCTCGCGAATCATTTTATCCGGTACCCCCTTGCTCTCCAGACTCTTAACGACGCGGAAAAGCAGGCAAATGAGCTAATGGGTGAACTTGCAACAGCCATAGACGAGCATCGTGCGGCAGGAGAAGTTCTCAAAAAGGAGGCTGCTGCCAGACGGGAATCGTTGTCAGCGAAGACGGGGGAGGCCTCGACGCCTACAGCGAACAAAGGGAAAGGCAAAGAACGAGAGGTCTCGGAGATTTCTTCCGCCAGTGAGGATGAAGATTCGGACGTTAAGGGGCTTCCGCGAAACCCTGAGGGTGAAGAATATGTCACGAGACGCGGTGCGCTTCAACACCGTCTTCGTGAAATTAAGATTGTGTTGCATAAAGTCAAGTTTTTGCAGGGGGATGTGTATCATATGCTTGGGGAGGATCACAGCTCTGCAGAGGCCGAGGCATATGATGCTGCAGAAGCTATCCGTCGTGATCTATTAAAAGGTATGTTACGGTTTATCATCTTTCCATAAACAAGATCTTAAAGTATTTTTTCTCTCTAGTGAGCGAGGCAGAGGCCATGCGAGCCATGACCCAGCTGAATCAGGAAGCGACGGAGGAACGTATACCTGAAGGATCATTGATCATTGAATTGCCTTTGCTTGAGAAAGGAGGTATCCGCACGCATGACTTGGTAGGTATTCATCATCCTCAGAGGTCCAAAGCTAATGAAATTGGCAAGATGGAGGAGGGCAATGACATCGTCGCTGTGCTTAACGACCAATCTGAACTGCTCTGGGAATGGCGAACCCAAATTACCCAGCTACTTACTGAACCACTGAACAACGGTGGAAACGAGGCAGACGGGCAAGAGTATCAAAGGAATCTCGACAATCAAGGTGAAGCAGAAACGCATTTGCGGGCGTATGCCGCGTTACTCGCAGACCGTCGGGAGGCGCTCAGCAGCGAGAGAAACCTACTTGCAGCGCATGAAGGGAGAGAACGGAAGACGCGTTCCACCAAAGCATCAAAGAGGGCTCGAGATGCCGCGGCGATGAATTGGGAGGGCGCCGATGATGAGATGCAAGGGTTGGAACAACTCGATGACGACGCCGAGCAAAGGCCTGAAGATGAAGTCCTTTTTAAAGAGCTATCCGACGAGCGGAAGAAGCTGTTGCTCTCGCTTAATGGTAGAGCCATGAAGAGTGTATGTGACTGAGTCGCTTCGAGCCGCTACTTTTCCATGGTTGATGATATTACTCCTTAGATTCAAATTGATCTGCAAGCTGCCCTTTCCCGTATCAAGTCTAAGGACGATCCGGAAAAGGAACTCATTATCGATGCCATTGCAACTCTTCGTCAATTCACGAAGGATCAGAGTATGTTTTACAAAAGTACAACTTTACTTTCTTGTCTGATTTTCAAATAGACATTCTGATGGACAAACTCGAAACTGATCTCGCTGCAATAAGGAAGGCCTTCAATCAACGAATCATGTATTTCCGGCAGTTACAAGAAATATCCGACTCCGTTGTTGCCGCGACGTGGGAAGGTAGTGTGGACGACGCAATTCAACAATGCATTCAAGAACGTGCGATTTTGGATGCGAAGATAAACACGAATAGGGCTAGACACCGGTACATGTTGCATCTGGCGAAAAGACGGCAACAGGGTCATGTYGACGAAGACGAGGAATCATGTATCTTGTGTCGCACCGAATTTATTCGTGGGTTTATTACGCCATGGTATGTTTGAGTTATGTTTCCGAAATCATTATTGATGCACTTTCACAGTGCTCATATATTCTGCGAGGTAATGCGAAGGTTAATGCAGTTATAGCGGTGCTCATAGTATTTCAGGGCTGTCTGAAAGCGTGGATGTTGAAGAGAGAGGGCAAGACCTGTCCTGTTTGCCGGTGAGAAGCATGATTGGTAGTAATTATACGGGACATGACACTTTCGTTAGGGTTGCTCTTGATCCCGACACACTTCAACGGTTTACTATAAACCTAAAGGAGGATCCTCCGCCGAGACCATTGTATGGGGAACCCGCACCTCGATCAAGGCGGAACATCGAATATAATATAATTGGTAAATATGATTGCTTTTCCTCGGGTACGCCTTCGTTAAGGCTGTCCACAGATCTTGAGGTATTCCGTGAAATACAAGCTATGGAGTCATTTGGGGACTTTGGCAGCAAGGTCCAGACGCTTGTCCGACATTTGCTGCATTTGCAGAATACGGAGCCTGATGCGAAAAGTATCGTCTTTTCGGCGTGGGCCGACTCGTTGTATAGTATGTTGAGAAAATTGCATGTGAATCTGACTGACGCACGTGTCATAGTCGTCCAATATGCTTTACAAGAGAACGGTAAGCTTTGATGGTCGGATGACGCACTCGGGACTCGGTTGGTTGATTGCCCTTTCAGGAATCAACTGTCTCCGGATTGACCAGAGGAGCAAAGGCCAAAGCGCTGCGAACAAGTTTAAATCAGATCCAACGATTAGCGTGTTGTTACTCCATGGGTGAGCCGACGTCTCGATCCGAGGATTGATCTAACCGGTGCCTAGAGAGAAGGAAAATGCGGGGCTAAACATAACCTGTGCCTCTCGGGTCTTTTTATTAGAAAGCGTTGTCCACCACAACTTTGAAATACAAGGTAGGCTGACGTAGTCTTAGCAATGGCTCGTGCCTGATCCGTTAATGTAGCGATCGCCCGAATCGACAGAATGGGGCAGACTCGATCAACGGAAGGCAGGTTACCCCCATGACGCAAATTCATTAACTAAAAAGTTATTTCTAGTGTATTGTTATTATGCCGAAGGTATTTTTGTACATTATGGATAGGATGACGCTAACAAGGCCGCAGACACAGTGGAGCGCAATATTTTGGACCTTGCTGCGCGGCGAGGCCTGTCCTTGTACACGCGGGACAATTCAGAGGGGACGCTTGATTTGACATCATTTTCGAACATCACTGCGGAGAAGCCGCAGATGGACGCGCCTGCGAAAAAGAAGCAGGGCGCGCAGAAAGGGGATTTCATATTCCGGGTAGACGACATGCTAGCGGTGCTGTTCCCGCACATGTATGAGGATGTAGAGTATCTTGTACCGGAGGAAGGGCCGATTGCAGGTGGGAGCGGGCAAGCATAATAAAGCCGAGTTTGTGCCAAAAGAGGCAAGCACGTGAGGAAATGAAAGAGCGGGTTTGACTTGAGCGACTTCCATCCCAAACCGCCGCAGAGTCTGCTCATCGCGCGCGTTCCCGTCTTCCCTGGCCCCCACATTCCTTTAACGCCGCGCCATGCCCTCCTTCTTCTCCAAGGTTTTTGGACGCAAGAAGCAGGACGAAAGGGACGATCGCGACTCACCTCTCGGTGGTCCCTACGAAAACATTTCTCCCAGTGTTTCTCCTAGCGCGGCCAATTTCCCCGAGTTGGTGACAAACGGCGGCCTTAAGGAGAAGGATTTTGGCTTCAATCTCTTCAAGAGCAAATCTCGCACCGTTGCTGCTGAATCCCATCAGAAGCCTGATGTTGCCCCACATCTTGCGCTAAATTTACCGTCTTCTCTCTCCCAGCCAGAAGACTCTCCCACACGTGCTCTTGACGTCGTTTTTGAGGCCGACTTTGACGCCCGGGTGCTCTTGACAGATGCTGCTATTGGCGAGCGTCGCCTTAGCCCCACAGAGACGCTCGTCTTGCTTCGCATATGTGCTCGATCTATTGCCTCTCGGGGTAGGTTTCTGACGCTTCTCCCGAGACTGTTTGACCGACGGTTTCTAGGTCTCGAGACTCTGGGGATTATGCATCCTCACTGGTATTCTGCTTCCCCCAAGGTACAGCGCAAACTCATTTCTCTCTACCTCCATTCTTTGGCTGCCAAAAGCCCATCAAATACGCTCTCTCCTTCATCATCTGCTATTCTTTCGACTTTCGAATCCGAGATTGAATATGTTCGCTCTCCCCACGATGTTGCTGCTGTGATACGGTGGGCACTTCGCCACCTGAAGCTGGACAGCAACTGCTTTGGAAGGGAACATGACTGGTATAAAGCCTTCTTTGACGAAGAGCGTGCAGCCGACTACACCCCCAAAGCCTTTTCGGATTATCTTTCGCCCCGCGTCCCGAACACTCACCTCGATTTACTCTGTGCCACCTTTGAAATTTTCTCCTCCCTCGCTGCACATGCGGAAGCCAATGGTATCTCCGGCAGCAAGCTTGCTAAATATTTCGGTCTCTGGCTTTTGACGTCCCATCGTGCGGAAGAAAGCGACAACTGGTCAACGTTTTACGCACGTTGGGAACGAACAGGGCGCATGTTGGAGCACCTCTTCCTCGCACGGCTAAGGTGGGTTTATTTATTTATATACTTTCTCGCAACCGTTCTAACTTCTATTTATAGAGATGAAGCGGTCAACCACAGAATGCCTGTACGCTTAATGGAACTTGTCAATAAGTATCCATACGGTTCACCTGCATCTGATGACGACCTTCTTCCACGACCCCGTTTCTCTACTCGCCAATACGATGCAGTGCTCGTTCGTGTCGAMACACAGCTCACCACCCAGCGGAAACCCAAACATAGCGCAAACAAACTAATATCTGATGCTTTCGAGGCGGAAATAGTGGCCCAGGAGCAAGAATGCAAAGAACTGTGGGATCAAATCAAGAGCAAAAGAGACAATTACGGGGGTGAGAGTCCGACTAGTGATGGTCCTGACTTTAGCCGTGTCTTCGCCGATGAAACTATCCGGTTTTTGTCTCTCTTACCTGACGAGGAACCGGGGTCACCGACTTGCAGTCTGTTTAAACAGTCAAACCGTAAAAGGTCCTTATCTTTGAATGACCAGGATCTGTCAACCCCTCCTTCCCCTACGAGCAATAACGGGACTGCTTGGCATGCCAAAGTTTCCACTGATCCAGCCAAAGTCACCACGATTACGCCCATCAACCGCTCTGGCACTCGTGATTGGACGCAGTTCTCCACTTCAGGCTTCGCTGAATCGGGTACGATTGGAACACGTCTTGCAGCTACTTTGATGGAAAAGGATTTGGAAATAAGCATCCCCCCTGTTTCTGCACCGGGCAAGTATTCACGGTTTGCGACCAACCCCAATACCAATCGGAGGTCAATGGAGAACCCCGGTGGCTTGAAAGCTATGGCTGCAAAAGAAGAACAGTCATTAACATCWTCGATCAAGGTTGCACAGTTCTCTTCGGTACAAATAGACGAGGCTTTCATTGATTTCTGGGGCGATGCCCTGACGGACCCCATCTCACGTAACTGGCCCCCATTCGTCCTCTGTAAACTGAAGTCCGATGTTGGTCTAAAGACCAAGTCTGGCAAGGCGGTAGACTGGCTTGTTATTGAACGATCCTACCTTAAGGCAGCTATTCCAGAGCCGCAGTCTCCCGATGGCATATCCGAGTATGGTAGCAGGCGAGCAACATCGCCTCGCCCATCAATCGCATCTCAGGGTACGTTCTCGAGCGCAAAAAAGCGGTTCAGCATATTCAATACTTCCGGATCACGCACGTCACTGGACAAGAGGTTTGCAGTCCCAGGTCGGAAGAAGGCGAATAGCCTTAGCAACGCACAGCAGAAGGCTCTTCGTACGACCCCGTCGTCTGTTAGGGTGGGTGAGATGGGTGAAGTACTGCGTGAGGAAGATGAAAAAGAAACGCCGAAGGCAAGGCCGCCATCGCTGAGACCTAAAAAATCTTTGGACCCGACGAAGACATCTGTCAGCGGCGAGACTGGTCCTGTACCTCCACTTCCCTGTGCACCTGCTTCTGGTAAAGAAGATGTACAGAGTTCAACGCAAGGAGGGGTAACCAAGCCAGAACTGGTTACGACTACCACTGCCGCTGTTGTCGCCGCTATTGGTGCGACTGTCGTTACTGCCTCTGATCCTTCAAGTACAACTGAAGGAGCCCCCGAACCTGTTTCGGCGCCCGTCGACCAGCAAACTCCCTCGTCTGCTGTAATTTCGGCGGAGGTTAGCGTTCCGCAAGAAGCTCCTGCGGCTGTGCCGGAAATCGAGTCCCTGGAAACCGTTGCTGAGGTAGCCGAAGAACCTGCTGTGCCCCAGACCTCTTCTACGCAACCGCAGGAGGTGGTTCAAGAAGAGGTCACAGAGGCGGAAGCGGTAGTTGAGCCTACGCCACCGCTAACGGTGGAAGAGGAGACAAGCCCGGCAATTCAACCTATTTCAACGACTGCGGTAGAAGACGAGACAAGTTCAACAGTCGAACCTACGTCATCGAGTGCGGTGGAAGAGGGGACAAGCCCAGCTGTTGAGCCTACCCCATCGACTGCCGTGGAAGAGACGGTGCCAGTTACGGTTGAACCCACATCATTCCTGACAGAAGAGGCAGCCCTAGCGGATGATGAACCAGCAGCACCCGTCGCGACGGAAGAGGAGACGGAAACTACCGCAGTTGAAACAGCGGATGATACAACTCCGACTGTGGACAAGTCAACACCGGACTCTGAAACTGCTCCAATAGCTGAGGACGCATCCGTGGATTCCGAGCCGACACAGCCTGCTATTGAGTCGGAGGTGGCGGTTGAAGCTGAGCAAGTTAACATTGACAAGGCCTTTGCGGAGCCCGCGGCCGAAGTAGCGCCTACAGTAGAAGAGCCCAAAGCAGAGGAAGGTCCTAAAGACCCGCCATCAGAGGATTTGACGCGGCAAGAGACCAAGGTCACAGTCGAGGAGAATGGCCATGCTGGTGCTGCGGTACCAAGGGAGGATTAGTTGTGAATATTTGAAGCTCCGTCTTCGTCTTTCTTTGTCGTCTCTCCTTAGCCCCTTTGACGTCGCCGCCGTGATTACCTACTTCGCATTCCGAAGAGAATGCCTCGCCGAGGTTTGCATTTTTATGCTTTTTCTTGTCCCTTGTCCTGATATATCCGCTCCTTAGTTCATGCTCATCTATCTACCTTATCTTCTTTCTTCTTTTATGCTATTCTCTTCTTCGCTTTCTTCGCCGAGCCTGCGGCTTCTAGCGCCTGCTTTTCCGTGGATAGGGAAATAAAGATACCCTATTATGGTATATCCGCTCTGTTACTGCCTATCTTGGTTGTATGGATGCATTTCCGATATCTTTTGAATATGACCTCACTAATACCTCGGACTCTTCACTATTGATCCGTGTCAACGTAGGTGATGACGTCTTCGTAGTGGTTTATCCTACATACATAACGTAGTCGTGGTTCGACACACAAATCCAGAAATAAATGGCGGCAAAGAMATCGTGGGAAGAAGACGGCGCTACATATCGCAAGCAGATAGTATGACGTAATGCATCGCCGAGACAAAATGAGCCGCCCGCTGGAAGAACGAAATATGTCCGAGGCAACATCGACCAACACGGCATTCGAGACTGTGATAGATAACCGGGATCGCTGTGTCGTCTGTGGGATCAGAGTTGGGCTCCAGCGTTGTCACATTATTCGGGATGGGGACAGGCACTCCGTAAGCTGAAAAATGATTTGAGCTGCTCTGAGGCTAATGTGAGATGCAGTGGTACGACCTAAAGCTGCGTCATTGGCTCCCTTTGCAGGTCCGAGACAATCTTTGGCATGAACCAGGCAATGGCCTGCTCATGTGTCGCGATCATCAATCCTGYTTTGATAATTACACTTTCTTCATACGTTTCTTTCCTGATGTAAGATTAATCTTGTAATACTGGCTAAGTATTGACTGGCACTCAGGAACAGAAGTTTGTGTTCGTCAACTACTCTGATAAACAGTCTTCAACAGTTCCATGGCAAGGCTATTATCGCCCTTGACATCACGCATAGGCATGCAACCTTCCCTTCCCTCTTCGTCATCCACGAGTTCCGCCTTCGTGGATTCCAACCTTTTAACCGATTTCTCCGGCCATTCCCATTGATATCCGCTGACAAGCATGGATTGTGTCAGATGGTGTGATCGACAATGCCTCAGGCACTTTCCGTCGCAACAAGTTAGCAGACAACAACCACGACTTGCCTGCGGAGGTAAATTCTCAGCCTACGACAAGCACACGTGCAGTAGCACTGAATCCTGATGTCATATCTGAAATCCTGGCAGCAACACGGGCCATGCCATCATGGGGGGCATGAGCAGCACGACGAAGGAAAATACAGAGAAATATGTCACCCCTATTGGCATACAGGCTCATTCACCTTGATTCTTTGTCTATGAAGACCTCATCAATCCTGTGTTATTTGTTTTTGGACAAGTGTTATGGTGACAATGTAGTAATGGTAAATGGGTTTTCATGTAGTGATCGCATTCCAGTCACTCACAAGGCGGATGGTCCATCACTCCTTATTGGAAAAGTATGATGTACACAGCATGGTCGCGGCCGTCTTGGCATCTGTAGATCTGCGCGATGGTGGATAGACGAATAAAGGATAGGAGTTAGTTCGCACTTTTGCATTGGCATAACCCATTGATGCTATTCAGCACCAGCTCATTTTTGAAACGTAAGTTTGAAGGCTAGAAATTGCTTTGACAACCATCGATTTACATTGAAGTTGAGTGGTTATCATGTAAGGAACACACCAAGATTTATTGTAGCCTAAAGGATCATCAGAGAATGAGTGTTCGAACTTCGGATACCGTTGAAACCGCTCCAACATGACATTAAACTTGAAGTATTTGCGCACTGATAGGCGTAACGTGTAACCGGTAACCGCGTAGCCTCCTGCCCCAGGCTTTCGTCGTCTCTGGTAACCCCTCGCCTCTATATCTCGCGCTGTGAAGGCCACCGTCGAGGCATGTTGAAGACGTAAGAGGTAGCTGATGTAATTAGAGCCTCGATTTGAGGCCAGCTGTTTGAGGTGGCAGTTGAATGAAAGCCTAGTTTAAGACAGGTTGACGCCTTAATCCAGCCCCCCCCCCGGCTGCCGCACCTCGTTTCAACCCCTGCATGTCAATGCAATTTGTTTCAATCCCCGCACGAGGACACGAATCTGACTCAAACGAGGGGACGACCGCTGGTGCCTCCTCGGCTTCATACGGATGCCCTTGAACACGATACGCTGGACATCGTATGCCAGCCGGGCCCATCAAGAAGACTACATCAAAACCAACGTCGAAGTCAGGCTGCTGATACAATGTCAGGCTCTAGCCTCCCAGGAGCTCTAGACCTGCTACATGAAGTATAGCGCTTCTCTCCTGCAACGCTGGAAGCGATAGCAGGTGATGCATGAWGCTGTATGCGATGAGCAATGCGATTTCCGTACAAACATCATAACTGGACATACTTGCTGTGTCTTTCGTGTTGCTTAATAGGCTGAACATCTTCGAACGTGCTCGTAGGTGACAGCTGTGCTACTCCGAGCAGAACACGGGGACGTACAAAAATGAGCATACGATTCAGTTACACTGTATCCTCAGATATGCGCTTAGATGGCATAGCATCAATAGTGAATATGCCCTCCGCGATATTCAGTAGCGCCTGCAAAACATTAGCATTTACATCCGCGTAAATATATAGATGCAATTTTACCGTTATCAAACTTCGCACCAGTTCCTGTAACATCGTCGTTGGTAGAGTTTTGTGCATTCTTAGCAGGCGTGGCTCCTACAACTCAGATAAAAAATTATTCGCAAAGCTAGACAACACCCGCTATGTGCTTACCAGGTTTCCTGGTCGTTCYTATTCCTGTTCCAAAAGGTTAGGACTCCGTGGTCAAGGCGGCTCCGCGTTGCAAAATTTCGGAGGTGTTGGCCCTTTATTCGCGCCAGATGTGGATGAACGGACTAGAGAGTAATGGTCGGTTACAGTACTCCCCAATATTGACAACTGACACTGATGTTCTACTGCTTTTGCGCCGGCGCCGACGCTGAGAGCAGGAGAAAAGTCGAAGGCTAAGCTGGTCCTACGCTCCACGCTGTTTGCTGACTTCACCGGAGTATCAAGCCCGTATGTGGAAAGACGTGGACTATCGCTTCTCAGAGCGTCCTTGGGCTGAGCACCAATACCTTCATAGGCGAGATTAGTCACTTGTGGAACGACAGAAGAAATTTGAAMCCATGATAAGTTTACTTTCTGATAATTGTGAAAGGCATGATGTGTTGGCAAGTTCGCCATGCAAGCGGAACGGTATGAGGTGGGCCCATACCAGACAACGTCGTCGTCGCCGCCCTCTTGAGTCTTGACTAAACGAATGCCAGAGACACTGATGGTTSGGTTCGACGGTTGATCGGATATATTCGGCGGATTGTCCGGTATATTTGCCTAGGCTTTCACATAGAGCACCCCCATCGGCTGAAACGCGGCTTTTGTGGGCGAGGGTTGCGAGAGAGACTGAGAAGTATACTCCTATTTTGTCCATCGACACGGTTGACGCCATAGTCTCCCGAGGGTTTAGAAGAGTGTCCGGGTCTCCATTATGTAAAGGCGGAATACCGCTTCCCGAAAACTCCACAGCGAGGACAATGGAGAAAGATTTGTGGGGCTTAAACGCGCCCATTGCAATAGGGATTATGGCGCAGGGTGTAAGGTTCCGATCTTGATACGTCCTTTGGTTAGAGGGACCTAATGATTGCCAGTGTACGCTTCACCAGAGTGGGAGAGTCCCCTTTTCTTCCGTGATACGACGATTAGATTCCAGTTATTTCTGCGCAATGGGCAAGGAAAGTGATTCTTCGTCTCACGGGTGGGCATCTTTACCGAACCCCTCTGGCTCTCAGTCATGAGAAGCAATTCCAAATTTTAGACAAATTAGGAATGATGACGTTTTAGTGGCCTATAAGAATCTTATCTCCTCTGCGTCTGGTTCATCTGAGCCTTTGTTCCTCACGCCCGACCAACCATGACCTCTGTCATTGATCCAAAGGCCATCGGGAAACCTTCGAGGCCCCGTCGCCACGTCCGCACCCTTACAGGTCCCGTGCGACAGCCTCTTCATCGCTACTTATATGAACACCTTCCCCAGGGTATCTTCCAGAGACTGACGATACGGGCAAGGAAAAATGGCCCCGAGGCGATGAGAAAGTATGGAAAGCGGGCATCCGAGGTCTTGACAACGGTTGGTCGCATTCATTGCATTGACGCGGAGTCTGATCTGCACATGCGTAGACGTGCCTGATTATACCAAATCTTTCGTCAATCACGTACTRACTTCTCTTTCGCGACAAGCGTACAATCTTGGTACGCTAAGCATGACTTYTTTTCAACTGTCCCGATAAAAATTTGCTCTAGATAATCTTGGCGCGTATCAAGCCTCTGCACTTGCAGTCAGAGACAACCTTCTGGTAGGCAAAATGCATTATGATGAGTATATGATGTCGATGGTTTTACTNAAAGGTAAACTGGAATGATACTCAACTGCACTATACGCGCAAGGCTCCCAAGCGAGCCTACTATCTTTCATTAGAGTTTCTGATGGGCCGCACTCTTGACAATGCGGTAAATACGTTTCCAAATAACGCATATACCTACTAATGTCGCGGTGCCCAAGATTCTTAACCTAGGTTTAAAAGATGTATGTAAAGATGGGACCAAGTCACTCGGCTTCAACCTTGAAGATCTCTTGGAGCAAGARCGCGACGCCGCTCTCGGAAACGGCGGTCTTGGGCGCCTCGCAGCTTGTTACCTCGACTCCTCCGCTTCTCAGGTGACCGAAATACATCATCATCATTCTTTTTATAACCTGTTTGAAGGAACTACCTGTATGGGGTTATGGCTTGCGATACAAGTATGGCATTTTCCAGCAGTTAATTTCTCCGGAAGGAAACCAATTGGAGGTAAAGTTGCCCTCTCACACACATATTGTCATATGAGGTAATATTCGTTCATGACAGGCTCCAGACCCTTGGTTAGAACATCAGAACCCTTGGGAGGTAGTGGCGTGATTATTTCACCTGACTATATCTTATTTTTAACATCTAGCTCCCCCGTCTGGACGTCTCTTATGATATTCGTTTTTACGGACAAGCTGAGAAACTAGATGATGGTAGTGGCCGCGCTAGTTGGACAGGAGGACAAGAAGTGCTTGCGATCGCATACGATGTTATGATACCTGGTTATCACACGAAGACCACAAATAACCTACGGTTATGGGAAAGCAAACCCAAGCGTGGCTTTGACCTTAACTCATTTAACGGTTAGGATGTTGTGGATCTATCTCACGGCTCCGGCTGATTATCACCTTAGCTGGAAATTATGAGAAGGCTGTAGAGTCCTCGAATAGCGCTGACGCCATAACCTCTGTGTTATATCCTAACGACCACACGTATGTTACTCCATAAATCAACTTTATTTGACTGACAGAAAAAAAGGACCTGTAAGTTGTTTCGAACTATAACTCGTTCCTCATTGACATCAGGGTAGTTGGCAAGGAGCTGCGCTTGAAACAGCAGTAGTGAGTTTATTCGGTGCTGCTTCCCCTCGGAAAGCATGCTAAACTACCTCGAGTTTTTGGACTGCTGCTAGTCTTGCTGACATCATTCGCCGATTCAAGAACGTCGGAAAGCCATTCACTGAATTCCCTGAATGTAGGTGGTATCTTATTACGCCGACGAGTGGGGTTCTAATACATCCCGAAAGATGTCGCAATCCAATTGAATGACGTAAGAGGAATGTTATGGTTATTGCTTCGAGTGCTGATAGAATCAAAGACCCATCCTACGCTTGCTATTCCRGAGCTGATGCGGATCCTTGTCGACGAGGAAGATCTTCCATGGGATACCGCATGGCAAATTGTGACAAATACTTTCTT
>JNHV02000212.1:0-26816 GCA_001691785.3 Amanita brunnescens Koide BX004
GAGGATGCAGTTCTCGAGCAGGTTATGCAGTTCGCAGCCACCGATCATCGTGTCAGCAGAGTAACCTATCTCAAACTCAAACGTGCTGTGGAAAATGATGGGCATGAGTTTCATCTACAAGAGGGATACGAGGAGATAAGCAGCGGTGACGTCAACGACCCCAAGATTCCTCTAGAAGGGTACTGGGGTCGAGCAGACAAATTGGATGTCAGTAATGATTTTTTGGAAACCATCTGTAGTTGAGCCTCGTTTACAGACTTTTACTATGGGCAAGGCGCGCCGAGCTATAGTATTTGATGAGGTTATCAAGGTACGAACAATTGAGGGGGTACGACAAATACATTTTCTCGAGTATGACAAGGTGCCATGCGAGCACTGTTACCCGGCGCTGACGGTGTACGAGCTGACCAAAGGCAAGTCCACGCCCCCTGTCCGAGCATGCATCCGGCTGACAGTGAGGGTCAGGGTGGGAAGTGCTTCAAGGCAACGAAGATCCACGCTTGCTCGAGGCCGCCGGCTCGAATAAACAGCTTTACCGTTGGTACGGGCTTAAAATTGTGAATGAGCCTGGGGACACTCCTACCTGGTCCCGGGACTCGATGGTCCTCGAGCTGGTTATGCAGTTCGGACCCATCATAATCCATGGTGGTGTCCAAGACGTATACAGTTTCAAACTCCGACGCTTTCTAGATGATCAGCGTCGGCTTCACCTGTACTATATAAATAAATACTCTCCACAGACAGAAGGTTTTGTCTCCGTGAACACGCCGAACATTCCTCTGGAAGGGTTCTGGGGTCGAGCAAGCAAGGTCAATGTCAGTGATGATTTTTAATACCAAGTTGTGCCTCACGCTCAAGCTTACAGCCGGAGGGTACGGTCGGCCCAATAGTGGACTGTGACGAGGTTATAGAGATCAGAAAAATTATGGGGGAACGAAAAATACGTTTTCTCGATAAAGCGCACTTTTCCCCGGCACTGACGGAGTACCAGCTGAACGAAGAGGAAGCTAAGGCCTGGAAAAAGACACGTCGTCCGAGAAGTAGTGCTGAATCCTCCAGAAAAAGGCCCGGGACATCCCATGATCCGAACGGTAATCCGGCGGCTAAAAGGGTCAGGCTAATTCTGCCCGGCCCGCGCCCGCAATGACGTCAAGTATACTAGAATTATATGTAGGGTCAGCAGTACTTCTGCGGGGATGACTATTAGCTGGGCTAAACGAATATGAGAATGCAGAAGATTTGAAATCAAAGGATTGTAATCGTAATGTTCGTGTTACTAATCGCCGCATTTTCCTGCAAATTCTAGTCTTCAAGCTTCAAGTTTCAAGTTTTGGCAACAACGATGTTGCACCCAACGCCAGCACAATGGAACTAACAGAGTAAGCCACATATCCGCCAGGAATATCCCATGCCGTCGCCATACAAGTTTTTGTAGGTTGCCGTAGGGTGACGTACGTGTGATGCATGTGACATGTGACCCCGCATGAGTTACGGCCTGAGCGGCATCGTACACATCACATCAGATTCAACTCTGTTGTGCACAAGGCTGAGCGTGCACATTGAAGCAATGGAACATTCGAAGATCCCAGCCCATCCGTATACGGAGCCCGTAGTACGGCTGTCACCCGCAGTTGCCCCCTCTATTTTATTTTTAATCTCTATTTCACATTTATGACCTACACTACGCCCCCCGTCTCACTGGCAAACTGCGACACCTTCTCCTCAAACTCGCCATCAAAAGAAAACGCGAGATCCAGAGGATTTAGGCCGATCACAGACGGGTGCAGGTTGAGCGCGCGAATCGAGCTCACACTGCGCAACATCAGTCTTGGCAAGTGGGCGGTCGATCGGAAGACACTCAGGACCGTGTTGAATAGCGCGACGCGATTGAGGATGCTTGATGTGAAGAATGCTGATGAGGTGTCCGCCGTACTCGGATCTCAGAGCTGGAAGCGTTGATCGTACTCCTTGCTTGGTCAGCGTGGCGATGCGCAGCATGATCGCCATCAACGTTGCCAGGCCTTCAAAGCTATAAATTGGTGTCCGGACACCTCTGAACTCCGAGCTGGTCTCCATTTTCTCTACGAGTAGGCCACGGCATATTATACTCTGACCGCTGCTGAAATGTTGCCCAGGATATGCTGATTTCTTACGCGCTACTCATCTTCGCTCTCACTTCCGCTGTCTTAGCGCCCACGCCCCCGCCCCAGCAACCACTGTTCGGCTTGGCGTGGCAAACGCTTCAAGGCAACGACCTGCTCGAGGATGGCCCGGATTGTCCAGTACACTGTTGGTACCGGCTTAAAATTGCAGAGCCTGGGGTTAAGCCTATCTGGCCCGATGATGCAAATCTCGATGACTTCATGTGTTTCGATGATCCTGTCAGCAGGGTAACCTATCTCAAACTCCAACGTGTTGAAAAAAATGATCAATTTCATCTACATACATACAAGGCAATGAGAAAGAGTGGCGTGAACGACCTGGACATTCCTCTGGACGGGTACTGGGGTCGAGGGCCTCCAACAAACGACCTCAATGTCAGTGATGATTTTTGGAAACCATCCGCAGTCGTACCTCACGCCCAAGCCTACAGACTTCTTCTGACGGTAAGGTGCGCCGAGTAATAACCTTTGACGAGGTTGCGGAGATCAGAACAAATGGGAGGGAACGACAAGTACGTTTTCTCAAGTATGAGCATGTGGCGGAATCACCAGCGGAGTATTACTCGGCGCTGACGGTGTACGAGCTGACCAAAGGCAAGTCCACGCGCCGCCCGAGCAAGCATCCGACTGACAACCGGAGTCAGAGTGGCAAGTGCTTCAGGGCAACGAAGATCCACGCCTGCTCGAGGCCAAATACCCGACAGATCCCCCCGTGCTTTACCCTTGGTACCGGCTCAAACCTGGGGATAAGCCTGTCTGGCCCAATGACGAAAATCTCGATCAAATTATGGAGTTCATACCCACCAATGGTCGTGTCGAAAGAGCATCCCGACTCAGGCTCCGACGCGCTACAACACGTGATCAGCTCAAGCTTCTTCTACGTCGTACGGGATACGATCGAGTGAGAGGAGGCCACCTGAACGACCCGATCATGCCTCTGGTAGGGTTCTGGGGTCGAGCGAAGGGATTCAATGTCAGTGATGATTTGGAAACCATATGTTATTGTGCCTCATGCTCAAGTATACAGAATTTGCCTGAGGGTACGGTTGGCCCAGTAGTAGACTTTGACAAGGTTATGGAGATCAAAGACTCTAGATCTGGGAAGGAACTGAAACGAGAAATACGTTTTCTCAACCATGAAGAAAAAAAATCACGCACCTTTTACTCGGCGCTGACGGTGTACGACTTGTTGCCAGCGTCCCACTACGATAAGAACAAAAAAAGCCAGCGTCCCCGGGATGAACGCCCCACGAAGCAAAGGAAAATCCAGGCCCGCCCGGAATGACCGCACCAAGTATGGGGATGACTATTAGTTGGAGGAAGACTATGTATCTGATCGTAATTTCGAATGTCTCCCACCAGTTCAACCAAGAGAGAAAAAAATAAATTACACTTCCGCATAGGTCAGGCCCTACCATGTACATGCTTGCAACACTTTCGACGTGCAACCGACCTACTGAATTTGGAATCAAAGTATTGTAATCCTAGCCTTAATATTCTGCCGCCTTCAAGTTTCCCCCAAAATCTAGTCTTCAAGTTTGGGCAACAACTCGTTATGTTGCACCCAACGGCAATACTGCACAACGAAACGGACAGATTAAGTCATATATCCGCCACAATATCCCATGTCGTCGCTATATTTAAGTTCTTTACGGTCGTCTATAAGTTTCCCAGCGCCGAGACGGAGGGCGATCCATGGTGAAATGGTAGTGCGTATGTCCGCGCCCGAGACGGCCGATGCGCGCTCGCATCGATAAGTATCCATCCTGGCAGATTTGAAAGCTTGATCAGCGGCATTGTACCATCACATTAGATTCAATTCTGTTGTGCACAAGTGTCACATTGAAGCAATGGAAGATTGAAAGGGGTGCCATCCGTATACAAAGCCCGTACAGATACACGGTACCACGACGGCTGTCATCTGTCGTATTGACGGTTTGTGCGGTCCTCGAGTTGTGCTAGGCCGCCATCATGGTGCCTGTTTTCGCTTGCGTCTGCCCGGGCGTCACGGGATTGCAATCAAAGAATTTGGGGAGGAACGACTAGAAACAATACATTTTCTCGAGCATAACAAGATAATATCGTACAACCTTTTCGCGGCGCTGACGGTGTACAAGCTGACCGGAGGGAAGTGCTGAAGCCCGCAAGAAGCTCCTGGCCCGCCCGGAATGATCGTGCCAAGTATGCTATGTGGGGTCGAATAAGACAGCAGTACTTCTGTGGGGAGACTATTAATTGGAATGAGAACGCAGAAGACGTTCGATCCACGAATTCACATTTCATATAGGCATTTAAACACGTACTATTGTTGAGGAGTTGGGATAATAATATATTAGGATGTGTGCCGGATAGCCGAGCCTAATCTATGCGTCTCCTTGCTATCCGCATACTCTCAGAAAGGGCGACATACCTGCTCAACAGCCCACTGGATGACAGGATGAATGATAAGGTGCATTGCTGGGGCTGTAGATGCAGAAACAGCCCAGCGAACTCCCTTTTGGTCATCGGGGTACCTACGCATGTGCTAGATGAGCATGTATGGACGACACGAATCCGAGGAAAAAGACACCGACCGGTGAAGACGCTTGGACCACGTTTCATCGGCACCATAGGATCCAGCGTTTACCCCCTCTCTATCAAGGCCAGTGCAATTCACATTTACGACATACACCACGCCCCCGTCTCACTTGTAAAACACCTTCTCAAACTCGCCATCATTGCGCGACGTCAGTCTTGGCAAGTGGGCGGTCAATCGGAAGACGCTCAGGACGGCGCCCGATGGCGCAACGCGATTGAGGATGCTTGATGCTTGATGCTTGACCCAGGCGAGGTATCCGCCGTGCTCAGAGCTGGTCAAGACGTGTCCGAGGGTCCTCACGGACCTTATTGGATGACGATACTATGCTAAATCACTGCACGTGCGCGTTCGATGCGAAAACAGATGGCTGAGGTAAGGCTTCTCGTTATTGAGGTAAGCCAGGAGGACTGGGAAGTGGAATGCTGGCGAATGACCTGCGGAGTGAAAGGCTTGTTGTCAGGTCATGAACAAAAGTGGACGGTTGCGACGTGCCGGATGGCTTACTGGTTGAGAAGGGCATCGAGCGCTGCAGCCAAAAAATGGGCGCCCGAGCAGATACTGCTTGGTCAGCATCGTGGCGATGCCGCGCAGCATCACAATCATGATCGCCATCAACGTTGCCAAGGCCTTCAAAGCTACTTAAATCAGTGTCCGGACACCTCTGAACCCTGAGCTGGTCTCCGTTTTCTCTGCTAGTAGGTCACCGCAT
Source organism: Amanita brunnescens Koide BX004 (assembly GCA_001691785.3). Taxonomy (NCBI): domain Eukaryota; kingdom Fungi; phylum Basidiomycota; class Agaricomycetes; order Agaricales; family Amanitaceae; genus Amanita; species Amanita brunnescens. The sequence goes on from JNHV02000212.1 coordinate 5,450, forward strand.
ATTATACTCTGACCGCTGCTGAGCGCCGAAATGTTGCCCAGGATATCGATCATGCTGAGTTCTTACTATGCGCTGCTCCTCTTCGCTCTCACTTCCTCCGTCGTGGCGCCCCCTCCCCCGCCCCAGCCTGAGCTAGCATTCGGCTTGGCATGGCAAAAGCTTCAAGGCAACGACCTGCTCGAGGATGGCCCGGGTTGGCCGATGCACTGTTGGTACCGGCTTAAACTTGTAGAACCCCAAGTTAAGCCTATCTGGCCCAATGATGCAAATCTCGATCACTTTATGTGTTTCGATGATCCTGTCAGCAGGGTAACCTATCTCAAACTCGAACGTGTTGAAAAAAATGGTCAATTTCATTTACATGAATACTTGAAGATAAGAGAAAGTGGCGTGAACGACCTGAGCATTCCTCTGGAAGGGTACTGGGGTCGAGGGCCTCCAACAGATAAACTTAATGTCAGTGATGATTTTTGTAAACCATCTGTAGTTGTGCCTCATGCTCAAGTCTACAGGCTTTTTCTGACGGTACGGTGCGCCCAGTAATAACCTTTGATGAGGCTATAGAGATCAGACTAATTTGGAACAACAAACGACAACTGGAACGAGAAGTACGTTTTCTCAGGTATGAAGATGTGATGGTAGTGGATTTCTACTCGGCGGCGCTGACGGTGTACGAGCTGACCAAAGGCAAGTTCACGCCCCGCCCGAGCAATCATCCGGCTGACAGCCGGAGTCAGGGTGGCAAGTGCTTCAAGACAACGAAGATCCACGCCTACTCGAGATCTCGCCGAATCCCTACCGTTGGTACCGGCTCAAAAGTGTGGTGGATGAGGGCTATCCTACCTGGCCTGAGGATGCTGGTCTCGAGCGAGTTATTCAGCTCAGAATCGAAAATCATCGTGTCAGCGGATTATCCTTACACCAACTTCGACGTGTTGCCACAGCTGATGGGCGTGAGCTTCATCTAGTAACTAATGCAGGATACGAATTCGTGAGAACCTGTCACTTTAACGACATGAACATGGTTCTGGACGGGTTCTGGGGTCGAGCAAACAAACTCAATGTCAGTGATGATTTCTGGAAACCATCTGTAGTTGTCCCTCACGCTCAAGTTTTCAGCCGTGGATTAAGGGCCAGGTGGGCCAAGCAGTAAATTTTGACATTAACAGGGTTATAGAGATAAAAAGATTTGGGGAGGAACGAAAAATACGTTTTCTCGAGCATAGCGAGGGAATATTGCACAAATTTTCCACGGCGCTGACGGTGTACCCGTTGCCAGCGCCCAAACGGGAGCTGAGCAAAAACCAGCGTCCACGGGATAAAAACTTCAGGGCAATCCAAGCCCGCCCGAGCTAGAAGTCGTCGGGTGGTTCGCAATGATCGCGCCAAGTATACTAGTATTATATGTAGGGTCGAATAAGACAGCAGTACTTTTGTAGGGATCACTATTAGTTGGGCTGAATGAGAATGCAGAAGACGAAGAAGACCTGATCGTAATTTCGAATGTTTCCCGCCAGTTCAGCCGAAAGAGACAAAGGTTAAATTGGACTTTCGCATGGGTCAAGTAACAATTTACATGTGAACTGCAACGCTATCAACATGCAACCAACCTATTGAATTTGAAATGAAAGTATTATAATCCGTACCAGCCGTAATGTTTGTGTTACTGATCGCCGCAACGTTTAGTCTTCAAATTTGGGCAAGGATGTTCCGCCCAATGCCATTACTGCACAAGGAAACGGACAGAGTAGGCCATATTTCCGCCACAATATCTCATGTCGTTGACATGACAGTGGCCCGAGACGGCCGATGCGCATCGATATCCATCCTGGGAGATTCGAACAGTGCTTGGTCAGCGTCGCATCAGATTCAACTCTGTCGTGTGCACAAGCGTGCAGATAAAAAGGGACCTAGGACGCCATTCGTACGGAGCCCGTATAGGTACGGTATCACGACGGCTGTCACCCGCACTGACGGTTGGTGCGGTCCTCAAGCTGTGCTAAGCCGCCAGAGTCACGGTGCTCGTTCTTACTTGCTTTGCTCGGGCGTCACGGGGTTGTAAATCAAAAAATTTAGGAACGAACGAACAATACGTTCTCTCGAGCGTAGCGAGATAGCATCGTACAACTTTTTTCGCGGCGCTGACGGTGCACAAGCTGACCGAAGAAAGAGGTGCTGAACCCCCCCATAAAAAGCTCAGGAAACTCCTGAGCCTGCCCGGAATGGCCGCGCCAAGTATGGTCGAATAGGACAGCGGTATATGTTTCTGTGGGGATGACTGTTAGTTGGAATGAGAACGCGGTAGACGTCTGATCCACGAACTCACATTTCCATGTAGGTATTCAGACAGGTACTGGTGAGGAGTAAACAATATATTAGGATGTGTTCCAGATGGCCGGGCCTAATCTATGCGTCTGCTTACTATCCGCACACTCTCAGAAATGCTCAACAGCTTACTGGGTGACAAGATGGGTGATAGGGCGTGATGCTGCTGTATATGCAGCAACAGCTCAGCGAACTCCTTTTTGGTCATCGGGATACCTACGCCTGCGCTAGATGAGCATGCATGGATGACACGAATCCGAGGAAAAAGAACACACCGACCGCGTGAAGACGCTTGTACCACGTTTCCTCGGCACCATATGATCCAGCGTTTGCCCCCTCTCTATTAATGCAAGCGCAATCTCCTCCTTCACGTACGCCCCCATCTCACTTGCAGATTGCGACACCTTCTCCTCAAGCTCCCAATCAAAAAGAAGTCCAGAGGATTTGGACTAATCGCGAACGGGAGCAGGTTGAGCGCGCGAATTGAGCTCGCACTGCGCGACGTCAGTCTTGGCTGAGGAATGCGTTGGATAGCGCGACACCGATGAAGGGCCCGATGCTTGATGTTCGACTCAGGAGACTCTGAGATGATGTGTCTGCCGCCTTGCTCAGAGCTGGTCAAGACGCATCCGAAGGTCTTCATAGACCTTGTTGGGTGATGATACTGTGTCTGAATCGCTGCACTTGCGCGTATGGTTCGAGATGCGAAAACAGATGGCTGAGTCAGGCTTCTAGTCGCTCTCGTCATTTCGAGGTAAGTCAGGAGAACTGGAATGCTGGCGGCGAATGACCTGCGGAGGTGAAATGCATGTTGTCAGGTCATGAATATCGACGTTGGTCTGGATGATGCGGCCTGCAATAATGCAGCCCAAAAACGGGCGCCTGTTGCTTGGTCGAGTCAGATAATCGTGGCGATGCATCACACGATCATGATCCTTTGATCATTCCATCACCGTTGCCAAGGCCTTCAAAATTATAAATGGGCGTCTGGACACCTCTGAACTCCGAGCTGGTCTCCGTTCCCTCTACGAGTAAGTCAACGCATGTTATGCTCTGACCGCTGCTGAAATGTTGCCTAGGATATCAATCATGCTGATTGCTTACGCGCTCCTCATTTTCACTATCACTTCCTCTGTCGTAGCGCCCTCGCCCCCGCCCCCGTCCCTGCCCCAGCAAGCATTCGGCTGGCCATTGCAGCCGTACACGTGGAAAGCGCTTCAAGGCAACTCACATCTACGCCTGCTCGAGGTCCATGACCCGGCGAATTCCTCTTGGATTTACCGTTGGTACCGGCTCAAAATTTTTAAGCCTGGGCTTAGGCCTATCTGGCCTGATGATGCAGATCTCGATCAAGTTATGCAGTTCACAGCCATCGATTCTGCTGTCAGCAGAGTAACCTATTTCAAACTCAAACGTATTGAAAAGAATGATCAGTATGAACTTGACCTACATGGAGGATACTTGGAAATAGGAAACGGTAACGTGAACGACCCGAATATTCCGCTGGAAGGGTACTGGGGTCGAGCATATGAATTGAATGTCAGTAATGATTTTTGGAAACCATCTGTAGTTGTGCCTCACGCTCAAGTTTACAGACTTTTCCTAATGGTTGGGCGCAACGAGCAATAACCTTTGATGAGGTTATAAAGATACAACATTTTGAGGGGGAACGACAAGTACAATTTATCAAGTACGAGGAGGTGACATTGAAGTATTACTCAGCGCTGACGGTGTACGATCTGACCAAAGGCAAGTCCACGCCCCCGTCCGAGCAATCATCCGGCTGACGGCCGGAGTCAGGATGGCAAGCGCTTCAAGGCAACGAAGATCCACGCTTGCTCGAGGTCCCAGACCCGAATGATCCCTCTGTGGTTTACCATTGGCACCGGCTTAAAGATGTAGTGCATCCGGAAGACAAACCTACCTGGGCCCGGGATAGACTTCTCGATGATGTTATGAAGTTCGTACCCACCAATGGTCGTATCGAAACTGTATCCTATCTCAAACTCCAACGTGTTGAAACGCCTGATCAACATGAGATTCATCTACGCGACGGATATGAAACAAGGATAACAAATCACCTGAACGACCGGTACATTCCTCTGGTAGGATTTTGGGGTCGAGCGAACTCAGCAAAGGGATTCAATGTCAGTAATGATTTGGAAATTATATGTAGTTGTGCCTCACGCTCAAATTTACAGCATCGGGTGCCTGAGGGTGTGGCAGGCCCAGTAGTATCCTTTGACAAGGTTATAGAGATCGAACAATATAGTCGTATGGGGTTTCTGATACGAGAAGTACGTTTTCTCAACCATGAAGAGATGGAATCGCATGCCACCTTTTCACCGGCGCTGACGGTGTACGAGCTGACCGAAGGCAAGTCTACGCCCCCGCCCGAGCAATCATCCGGCTGACAGCCAGAATCAGGGTGGCAAATACTTGAAGGCAACACAGATCCACGCCTGCGCGAGGTCCCCGACCCGAATGATTCCTCTGTGACCTACCATTGGCACCGGCTTGCAGCTGGGGTAGGTAAACCTACCTGGCCCAGGGATAAAGATCTCGATCGTGTCATACAGTTCATACCCACCGATCGTGGCGTCGAAAAAGTAGTCTATCTCAAGCTCCAACGTGATAAAACACGTGATCGGAACAAGATTTATCTACGTCGTACGGGATACGAAGTAATGAGAAAAGGTCGCGTGAATGACCGGTCCATTCCTCTGGCAGGCTTCTGGGGTCGAGCGAAGGGATTCAAGGTCAGTGATAATTTGGAAACCATATTTAGTTGTGCCTCACGCTCAAGTTTACAGGATTTGCCCCCGGATACGGTTGGCCCAGTAGTGGACTATGACGAGGTTATAGAGATCAAGGAATATCAATCTGGGACTTATCGGGAACGAGAAATACATTTTCTCGAGCCTAACGAAAAAAAATCCTTTTACGTGGCGCAGACGGTGTACGACGTGCCGCCAGCGTCCAGCGGCAAGAAGAGAAAACAACCGCACTCGGCTTGAACTCCAACAGATGTCAGGCTACTCCAGCTCCACCTGGGCACGGCGTCGTCGGGTGGTGCGCAATGACCGCCACGTAAACTAGTATTATATGTAGGGTTGAATAAGACAGCAGCACTTTTGTGCGGGATGACTATTAGTTGGAATGAGTTGAAGATGACTACATAATGTCGAATGTTGGTACCAAGTCGCACAGCCGTAATGTTCGTGTTACTAACCGCCGCCTCCAGGTTTTCTCGCAAAATCTAGTCTGCACCCAATGCCTTACTGCACAAGGAAGCGGACAGAGTAAGCCATATATCCGTCACAATATCCCATGTCGTGATGGTGACATGGCAGTATGAGTGGCCGCGCCCGAGACGGCCGATGCGCGCTCGCATCGATAGCAGATTCGAAGTTCGAACAGTGCTTTCAAGTCAGCATCGTACCATCACATTATATTCAATTCTGTTGTGCACGAGCGTGCACATTGAACGGGACGCCATCCGTACAGGTACGGTAGACCGTATGACAATGGTTGTCACCCGCAGTATTGACGTTGGTACGGTCTCCGAGCTTCTTCGAGCTGTGCTCATCGTGGCGATGTGTAGCATCATCATCATGATTCAATCAACGTTGCCAGGGCCTTCAAACGGTGTCCGGACACCTATGAACCCCGAGCTTGTCTCCATTCCCTCTGCGAGTAGGCCAACGCATGTTGTACTCTGACCGCTGCTGAAATGTTGCCCAGGATTTCAATCATGCTGATTTCTTACGCGCTACTCATCTTTGCTCTCACTTCCTCTGTCGTAGCGCCCCAGCCACAGCCACAGCCACAGCCACAGCCACAGCAAACACTGTTCGGCTTGGCGTGGCAACCGCTTCAAGGCAACGACCTGCTCGAGGATGGCCCGGGTTGGCCGGTACACTGTTGGTAAAGGCTTAAACCTGTGGAGCCTGGTACGCCCGGGCCTATCTGACTCAATGATGCAAATCTCGATCACTTTATGTGTTTCGATGATCCTGTCAGCAGCGTAGCCTATCGCAAACTCAGACGTGTTGAACAAAGTGGTCAGCTTCATCTAGATGAGGGATACTCGGAAGTAGGCAACAATGCCGTGAACAACCTGCACATTCCTCTGGATGGCTACTGGGGTCGAGGGCCTCCAGCAGACTAAATCAATGCCAGTGATGATTTTTGGAAACCATCTGTAGTCGTGCCTCACACTCAAGTCTACAGACCTTTTCTGACAATGATGTGCACCGAGTAATAATCTTTGACGAGGTTGTGGAGATCGGAACAAATAGGGGGGAACGACAAGTGCGTTTTCTCAAGTATGAGCATGTAGCGGAATTACCTGCGGAGTATCACTCGGCGCTGACGGTGTACGAGCTGACCAAACTTGAAGGCAAGTTCACGCTCCTGCCCGAGCAAGCATCCAACTGACAACTGGAGTCAGAGTGACAGGTGCTTGAAGGCAAGGAAGATCCACGCTTGCGCGAGGTCGCCGACCCGGATGATTCGTCTGTGGTTTACCGTTGGTACCGGCTTAAAAGAGCTGGGGTAGGGAAACCTACCTGGCCCGAGGATGCAGATCTTGATCGTGTTATACAGTTCATGTCCACCGATCATAATGTCGAAAGAGTATTACATCTCAAACTCCGACGTGTTACAACACCTGACCAGCGCAAGATTTATCTACGTCGCATGGGATACGATATAGTAAGAAGAGGTCGCCTGAATGACCGGTATATCCCTCTGGTAGGGTTCTGGGGTCGAGCGAAGGGATTCAACGTCAGTGATGATTTGGAAACCATATTTGGTTGTGCCTCACGCTCATTCTTACAGCCTCTGTTGCGTGAGGGTGTGGCGGGCCCCGCAGTACTCTTTGACATAGTTATAGAGATCAAAGAATCTGGGAACGAACGGGAACGAGAAATCTCATGCCGCCTTTAGCTCAGCGCTGACAGCGTATGACTTGTTGCCATTGCCCAAAGAGAATAAAAACGGAAAGTCTTGGGCTGAAAAATAAAACAATCAGAAAACTCCAGTCCCGCCCAAAATGACTGCGCCAAGTATACTAGTATTATTTGTAGGGTCAAATGATGCAGCAGTACTTCTGTGGGGACTATTAGATGGCGGAAGACGTTTGATCCGCATACTCTCAGAAATAGCAACATACCTGCTCGACAGCCCACTGGATGACGGGATGTATAATATGGTGCGTTGCCGGGATTTCAACGTTCTGCTGTAGCTGCTGCAACAGGTCAGCGAACCTCTTGTTGGTAATCTGGATAACTACGTGCGTGTTAGATGAGACAACATAAATTCGAGGAAAAAGAACACACCGACCGCGTGAAGACCTCCGTACTACGTTTCCTCGGCACCATATGATCCAGAGTTTTCCCCTCTGCCATCAAAAGGAAACTCGAGATCTAGAGGATTTGGACTAATCACGGACGACCAGTACTGTGTTACACGATTGATGGCGCGAGGCGTCCGCCGTGCTCAGATCTGGTCAAGATGTCCGACTCATAGATGTTTTAGATGACGATGCTGTGTTGAATCGCTGCACGGGCGGGACAGAACGCTGGAAGCCTCTGCCGGGACAAAAGTGGACGGCTGCGACGTAGCCGATGGCTCACTGGTTGAGCAGAACAACATAGCGTTGGCCAGCTCAAAGCCGCGGCGGTCTCGCCTGCAACAACGCAGCCAAAAAACAGGCACCTACTAAGTTTTGTGATGATGATTACGCACGGTACCCAAACGGGGGAGCGCTTTGTTGAGCTACGATCGCAGATAATGAGGGTGAGTGTTTGGTATACGCATACTATTTACTAGTATTTGTCGGATTCACCGTGACGCGTGACTGTTGATCGCACTGGTCAGCCTCGTAGCGATGCGTGGCATCACCATCATGATTCCATCAACGTTGCCAAGGCCTTCAAAGTTATAAATCGGCGTCCGGACACCTCTGAACCCCGAGCTGGTCTCCATTTTCGAATCTCTGCGAGTAAGTCACCGCATACTACACTCTGACTGGCTGCTGAAATATTGCCCAGGATATCAATCATGCTGATTGCTTACGCGCTGCTCATCTTCGCTCTCACTTCCTCTGTCGTAGCGCGTCCGTCTCCACCCCAGCAAGCATCCGTCTCGGAGCCGGGCAAGTTGTGGAAAACGCTTCAAGGCGCCTTAGACCTACGCCTGGTCGAGGCCAAGGACTCGGAAAAGCGCTTTTACCGTTGGTACCGGCTTAAAAAAATTGTAAATAAGCATGTGGACTATCCTACCTGGCTCAAGGATGGAGATCTGGAACAGGTTATGCGGTTTGTACCCTTCGATGGTCGTATCAAAAGCGTATATTATGACAGACTCCGACGTGATAACGATCATAATTTGCTACGAAGTGGTACAAAATACTCCCCACAGAAGTCAAATGTCCCAGTGGACAGCAAGGACATTCCTCTGGTCGGGGTCTGGGGTCGAGCAAGCAAACTCGAAGTCGGTGATAATTTTTGGAAACCATTTGTAGCTGTGCCTCACGCTTAAGCTTACAGGATTTGCCTGAGGGTGCGGTTGGCCCAGTAGTAGACTATGACATAGTTATGGAAATTAAAAAATTTGGGGAGGAACGAAAATACCGTTTTCTCGAGGATGAAGCGCACTTTTCCCCGGCACTGACGGTGTACTCGGAGCCGGTCCCGGTGCCGGACCCATGGCAAACGCTTGAAGGCAACACAGATCTGGCACTCTTGCTCGAGGGCGGCCCGGACCCGTTTCGCTATTGGTACCGGCTTAAAAATATAACGTATGGTCACGACTATCCTATCTGGCCCCGGGATGAAAGTCTTGACCATGTTATGGTGTTCATACCCGTCGATGGTCATGTCAACGGTGTATCCTATTTGAAACTCCACCGTATTGAAGAAAATGGTCAGATGGTACTAGTACCTAAGATCGTAGACTATCCAGAGGGAGAGGAGTTCTTGCACGTGGACGACTGGCGCGTTCCTCTGGAAGGGTACTGGGGTCGAGGATGCATATTCAATGTCAGTGATGATTTTTGGAAACCATCTGTAACTGTGCCTCACGCTCAATTTTACAGAATTTGCATGGGGATTCAAAGGGGCTCCAAGTACTAACACACTTTGAGCCGGTTATAGAGATAAAAAATTCTGGGGTGTCAATATGGCGGCGAGGGTGGAAACAACGACAAATACGTTTTCTCAAGGATGACGAGATGAAATCGTACGCCTTTAACTCGGCGCTGACGCACTACGACGTGAAGCCGAAAAGAGGACGTGAGGCTCAGGGTGAAACCGTAACAAAATACAGAGATCTCCAGCCCCGCCCGAAAGGCCCGTCGGCGGATAGTCCGAAATGACCGCACCAAGTATGCTAGTATTATATGTAGGGTCGAATAAGAGACAGTAGTACTTTTGTGGGGATGACTATCAGTTGGACTGAATGAATATGAGAATGGGGCCCGGCCGTCCTCGGGAGGCGTGCGATGACCGTGCAAAGATGGGCCTTTTCGTTGTCATCTATCGTATTAAAACTATAATCTGCACAAGGTATACAAGTCTTTGTCATATGAAGGCATTTTTGATTCTCTGCGGTATCCTTTATCGTGCTCAGTTAAAATCGGTTCTCTTTGCAGTTACGTTTTTTGCGGTCGTCGGTCATTAGCGCCGAGATGGAGGGCGACAGATACTGACATTGCCCGAGATGGCCGATGCGTGCTCGCATCGATATACATGCAGCATCATGCATCATACCATCAGAGCATACGGAGCCCAGTACCACGGCGGTTGGTTCTCGCGCTGTGCTAGGCCGCCGTCACCGTGACGGTGCTCGTTCTCGCTCGGGCGTCACGGGATTGCTCAAAAAGTTGAAACGTTGCCATGAGCCTAGCTAGCCGGGCGACACAGCCCCACCTTCAAAGTTATAAATTCAAATCGGTTCTTGCACGCCTCTTAACCCCGAGCTGGTCTCCATTTTCGAATCCCCGCGAGTAGGTCGACGGCTATTATACCCTGACCGGCTGCTGATATATTGCCCAGGTTATCAATCATGTTGATTTCTTACGCGCTGCTCATCTTCGCTCTTACTTCCTCTGTCGTAGCGTTCGAGTGGCAAATACTTCAAGGCAACCCAGATAAACGCCTGCCTGAGGCCAAGGAGGGCGGTCGCGTTTACCGTTGGTACCGGCTTAAAGAACTTAAAAATGGGCATGAGATCTATCCTGCCTGGCCCGAAGATAGGAAACTCGACCATGTTATTAAGTTCGTAGGCACCAATGGTATCGAAAGCGTATCCTATTACAAACTCCGGCGTAATGTCGAAAATCACGATCTGCTACGAAATGAGAAGACCAGTTATGGTCTACGGAGGAAAGGCGCGCGCCTGGACGACGAGAGAATCCCTCTGGAAGGGTTTTGGGGTCGAGCAAGGGGACTCGATGTCAGTGATAAATTTTGGAAGCCGTGCCGCACGCTCAAGTTTACAGGATGTGCCTGAGGGTCTGGTTGGCCCAGTAGTAGACCCTGACGAAATTATAGAGATCGAAAAATCTGAGGGGAAACGATGCGTGCGTTTTCTCGAGGATGCAGAGAAGCTATCTCGCTCCTTTTCCCCGGCGCGGACAGTGTACTCCAGCTCGAGGCTGGACCCGTGGCAAAAGCTTGAGGGCAACACAAATCTGGCACGCCTTGTCGAGGAAGGCCCGCATCCGATTCGCGTTTGGTACCAGCTCAAAATTGTGAAGATCAACGAATGTCCTACCTGGCCCATGGATGCAGATCTCGATCGTATTATGCGGTTCATATCCACCAATGGTCGTATCACAAGTGTATCCTATATGAGACTCCGACGTGTTAAAAAAGGTGATCGGCTGGTACTAGCACCTGACGACGTATTATATCCAGAGGGACGGGAGAACTTGCACGTGAACGACTGGGCCGTTCCTCTGGATGGGTTGTGGGGTCGCCAATGGGCAGTCACTGATGTCAGTGATGATTTTTGGAAACCATCTGCAGTTGTGCCTCACACTCAAGTTTACAGCCTTTGGTTGAGAATATGGGGCTCCGAGTACTAAAACTCTTTGACCGGATTATAGAGATCAAAACCTCTGGGGCACCAGGGATGAGAAAACGAAAAGTACGCTTTCTCGAGTATGAAGAGATGAAATCGTCCTTCTTTTGCTCGGCGCTGACGGAGTACAACACGGTGCCCGAATACAATCCGAAAGGACATATGGTTCATGATGAGCACGCAAATAAGCGCCAGACACTCGAGGCCAGCCCGTCGTTGGGTGGTCCGAAATGACCGCGCCAAGTATCCTAGCATTATACGTAGGGTCGAATAAGACAGCAGTACTTTTGTGGGAATGACTATTAGTTGGACTGAATGGGGGCCTGGCCATCCWTGGGAGGTCTGCGATGACCACGGAAAGACTCGGATAGGCCCCTTCGCGGATTGGGAAAGGTGATGATGCATACTAACGACAGCCGCCCTTCCCGCAGTGTCTTTCTGTCACTAGATGAGACTCACCGTCCCCGAAATGTACCACGAAAATTTAGAGTAGGACTGGCTTATAAAACAAATTTAGGCGCCTTGGTGGTATTCAATGTCGTCTAGAACTATAATCTACGCAAGTTATACAAGTCGTTATCATATGAAGGTATTCTTGCGGTATCTCTTTATTAAGCTCAGTTAAAATCGGTTCTCGTTGCAACATGCGCCTTTTTGTTCGTGGTTTGAATTGTGAGTGCTTGGATGTGGAATGTGCATCGTAAGGATTAATAAAACGAGATCATGCATCGACAAAATATTATACAAAGTCGGCGATTGACTACAATTTTATCGGCCCATTTCTTGCCTTTTCCGGATCTGGTCTCTAGGCAACAATGATGTTGCACACAAAGCCATTACCGCACTACAGACAAAGACAATATAAGCCATATATCCGCCGAGATACCCTTTGTCCATTGAAAGCGAAAAAAGTGAATTTGAAACTGCAGGGGCTATCGTGCGTAACACACCCGCCACCGTCTGTCGCCCACATCAGTCCTTGACATAAGTGGACGAATCGGAACAACAAACTTGACAAAAGCCAGCTATGGCGCCCAGCGACGGACTCTTTCCGTGTGACTGGATAATCAATACCCAAACTGCAACTACAGAATGCAGGTTAGTTCACATGCTGTAACGTGAACGATCAACTTACTACATGAAAATTGGGCAAAAACCGAGCAACAGGCTTGAGAGCCAAGCGCGAACCACAGTAAACCGCTGCGCCCGTCTCTCCTTGCTATCCAGTTCATCACAGGCCACAAAATGAATCGTGGAATCGATGCAGATACTCCGAGTATGACTACGCATCTTGAACCCCATTTATCGTTCAGGAAGGGGAAGACGAACAGTTGGGATGCGCCTATGAGAATTGAGGAGAAGGATGAGAAGGTGCCGATAGCGCTTGGAGAAAAGCCGAGGCCGCCATTGTCGACAGGCGTGGACAGGAAGAGCGCCTCCGTTCCCCAAAAGAATTTCTCTAGCATAGATGTCGCCGCCAAATTCGTAGCAGCAATGATGACAGTCGGAACAAGGAGGGTGCGTAACGACAGTGGTCTTTCAAAGCTTCCGTTCCGCTCTCCAGTTATGCGCGCTGAGACTTTCCATGCCCCTTTCTTGAACAGGCTGGAAAGAGGCAATGGTTCCGTCATTGTTTCTTTCAGGAAGATGCTCCCCACCAGCCACGCAATAAGCAGAATTGCGGAGCAAATGGCGCAGGGAAGGAAGTAGGGATACTTCTTGAGGAATTCGATGGATCCGAATAATTGTGGAAATTGCTCGGCTGGTCTTGAGAGAGATCCGCCGATCTCGGGCCCGATCTGTATTGAATTGTTCGAATGTGTGCGCTTTGCAAAGAATATGGGACCCACAATACCGGCAACGTACCATGAGATTTCATAGTAGGCTATGGCCTGCTCGCGCTAATCAGAAAGGAAGCCACGATTCATACCCGAAACATACTCGCGCCATATCCGTTGAATCGATCATCTTCGCCAACATGCTGCAGGAACAAATCATCAGGGTGCTTCCCTGACGTCACAGTCTACAGACCTTTTCGTCACTCCAGGAGTCCCCTCTGAAATAGAATGTCGCGCCAATTAAGCGAGAATCAGTGCATTGGTGCCGAAAGACTTACGAAATGCACCGATTAGAGCTTTGCTACATATCAAACATTAAAGAATATTGTGTTAATCGAAGTTTGAACGAACCAGAGCACTAGAGACCACAACTTCGTTGAAAGCCCAAAGCCACTGATGGATAGCGACGAGCCTATTGCGCAGGCAAGGAAAACAAGTTTGCCGCCTACATGGTCGGAAAGCCGAGCGAAACTAAATGTCGTGGCTATTTCTGCACCGTATTTAGTGGATATCTGTTGTTTTGGGCCAATCATAAACTCCAGATAGATAAGGCGCGGGTCACGCACGAGCAACCCGACGTAGTATCCCACATCCTTCTCTTCTTTTGCTATTCCGCTAGTTCGAATCAGCTGAGAGCAATGTAAGTTATAGTGCAAGATGTTCAGGAAGATGTACTACGTACTTCTGGAAGAAAGGGATATATGGTTTGCAACGTCAGGTATTCCGCAGTTTGCAGCGCGAAGAGGATTGAAAACTGGAACCAAGGAAAGGGTGTTTTCTTCTGAGCTGGCTCAGAGTGCAAGAGAGGGACTTGTTCATCTCCTGGATCGGTGCTCATAGTAAGAAGAATGAAGGTGGGAAATGTTGATAACGCCATTTGATTCGACTTGCTGATAGATATAGCATACTCCTTCCGCACCTTTGCTCGAGGATATCTTTTGGTTTAAGGTATTCGCTGTGCATCGAATTTGCGAATTGTGACCAGCTCTGTCATGTTTTAGGGTCCAAGTCCAAGTCTTCTCGCTCCGGATCCGTCGGCTGACGTGCTTAGTCATCAGCCCGCTGCTCGCTTGCTCTCCCCACGACATGGCTGACAAGGTCCAGTCTGCCTGTCTTTTGTACCCAAACGCTCACCATGTCCTCCATCCAGGGTCCAACAGTCAGCGCCAGGCAGCTCGCAATGTCGCGCGCACTCGGCGCTGCTTTTCTGAGTCATCAAGTCGAGCAGCTCGAGAAGAGCGTCAATGCGAGAGGTGGCCCTGGCTCTGCAAACTGGAGGGACAGGCCGCACACTGCTCGCTCTGCTACGGCATATCAACGCTCTCAGCACCCACGCTCGACGTCGGCCACACCTTCCACAACAGCGAAAAAGGCGCGCGACCCACGGAGATCCAGCGACGAGGAACGGGAGCGAGGGGCTGACATCATCGTCATCGATGCTAGTGTGCTGGTCCATGCTCTTTACCAGGTCAAACGGTGGTGTAAAGACGGTCGAGAAGAGATTCTTATCGTTCCTCTTGAAGGCGAGTTGTGTATCCATGAGTGTTCACCTTGCTTAGCGAGTACAGCCCTGAACACCCTCGACCTTCTCAAGAAGGGAACTTCATCCCTTGCTCAACGCGCCCGTGCAGCGTCAAGGATCTTGGAAGCTCAAGTGGGCACTAACCCGCGCATTAGGGTTCAGCGAGACGAAGCGTTTGTCTACTGGGATAAGATCACGTTCAACACTGCGGAAGATACCGCCACCCCGGGTCCGGCTCTACAAAGCCCGGTACCTTCCCCGGAATGGGTCCGCAGAACGGTCTGCTGCGCAAAATGGGAAGTCGACAATCCACTTGTGGAACTAGGCAACAGTGAGCCCGGCTCCAAACCACCGAAGGCTACCCCGCGCGTTGTCCTCGCAGTTCTGTCATCCCAATCGTCATCGCAGCAATCAGGCCCCGACGTCGACCAACAGCAAGCCACAGCTAGTCCCGTCGTTCCCGTCGTTCCTCTTCCAACAGCCTACCAACACAGCACCCCCAGTACCAACAACAAATTCGAGCCCAGATCGTCAGGCACGCTCGTCTCATACTGGGCTTCTAAAGCCAGTATCGAAATCCTCGAAGTGGATGCTGCTGCACCCGGTCATGGACGAGGCGCTGGCGCCGGCGGTGACTGGAAAGAAGGCGAGGACGACGAAGCCGTCGGTCCCCGTGGCACTGGAACGAACATTGCCGGGGGAAGAAAATCCCATTTCGGTCACGGTCACGGCCATCACGGTCACCCTGGAGGGAGACGTAAACAGTCGGTCGGCTCCACTGGAGGTGGAGGCGACAATGCCATTCCGGGGACTGCCAACCTAAGCGTAGGCGCGAGCCCAGGACTCGTCGAGCGCCCGCCGGCGGTGATGGCGATGATGGAGATGGTGTCCCAACCTAGCAAGGTTGTCAGGGTCCTAGCCAGGGGCGAAAAGTTGGATCCGTGATAATATCACTCCGGGCTGAATACGTGCCTAGCTATGCTGCTGCTACTGGTTTTTTTGGACCAAAGTCGGATGGACAAGAGTGTATAGGTTAGCGTTGGGATCGCAAAAATACGGATGCCAAGGTGAGCGTGGATTGCGTTGGTGGCGAGTGGTATTGACGACGGATTGATGTTATTTTATACAGATTATCGACAACCTAAAGAAAACACAAAACAAAAACACTTTGATCTTTCTGTTTTTCCTCCATTATCTATGCTTGCACGTTGACCATACCACACCTACGGCCGGTTATCCCAGCTATCCACTACCCAACTAAACCCACCCCACCGTTCCTCTTGCGTGCTTAGTAGTGCGACTACTCACTGGTGACCCCACATTATCTCACCGGAACGAGGAACCCAGAACCGAAAAGAGATGGTTCTTTTTTTTCTACTTTTTTCGATATCAACATCTATGATGAACGTGTATCGGTTCACTGCTTGATTCTGTGTATGTATGTATAGTATCAGAGATATTATCTAGGACGTTTCTTTGCATATTTATCGATAGCTGAACTGCATCAAGGAACAAATTTGGCACGGACGAGCGCCTCACGGTTGGTGTCGCATCACTTGCGAACGCGTTTCAGCGAAAATGTCGTCATCTATGTACATACTATGCCATATATGCCTATTGTTCTCCATTCATTGATCTTTTTCCGTTGCCAATGGTAAGCCGGCTTTATCCAATCTTCTTGTAGTAACACGTGTTCCTGTCATTTTTGCTTCTCGAATGTGTCCCCCCTAAAGCAACATCAAGACAGGTTGGTAGGCCTCTTCTTTGCTTCAAAAACCGTGATACGATTTTGCGTCTCTGAGAAATAGGACGCTGTGCGCTTAACTCGTTGAACATTCCCTAGACCCAGTTTGCCGCAATTCTAAAAATCGTATGAAAATAAAAAAATTAGAATAATACATGGAAGACTGACATACCGGCAGCTCCGATAGCGGTGGCTGATTTTCATGCGACAAATGTGATCATTATTGCTGATTCGCTGACGGCGAACTGGCGGCTAAGGCGATCGACAACGCTTCAGGATTCCCGGCACCATTTGTGGATCTGCATTATCGTCCGTCATCTCTTGGGCAGTCTTATTCCACCTTTCATTCTCTATGACGTGCGCATTTCCTCGGATGCGGGGAGCTTGGCTCTCTGATGCAGTTTTAGTACAAATAGAGCCCGTGGATATTACTTTGAGAGGCTCTGCTTGAATTTCAATCTTTAGGGTCAAATGACCAAAAGTGATGGACCACATACACTGAGTCATCAGCCAAAAATGAGCGCATGCGGTACGCAATTGGCCTAAAACGATTAACACACACTGGTTGCGGGCCAATTTGGTAGTGTGACGTCACGTCCTAACGTCATTTACGCACGAATTCAATGCTAGTGTGTCTCTTTATGTTCTGATCCTTTCGCCTGGTATTGTAACATTTTATTCACAGAATAGGATACGCTGCTTGTAACCAAGGCACCTATACCGGAAGTTGTTAACGCACTGCTGTGTGCGTACGCCTCGCCTATGCTTGCGAACACTAAATCGCCATTGCCGAACGCCGCTGAGTCTCCCTGGCCTGGAAGCTCTTCTTCCTGCGCAACCCATCTTCGTTCACGTTCGGGGATCTCCCGGACGACGTCCACTGAACAAGATGAATTTTTGGAATTCTGTGTGCTTCGTGCACATTTTTACGTCCCATTGCTTCGGCCTACTTAGCTTATATGATTCATTTCATTACCTCCATACAGCACGTCTGTTTGCCTTACTTGCTTATTTTCCTACTTAGCACAACGTGTACCGTAGTACAGCTCTTCTATTCAAAAAAAGAAAAGAAAAAGTCTCCCTGGCCATTCTGTGCATGACACAACAGTTTGGAAGATAACAAGGTGCGTCTGCGGTATCCTTGTCCGACTGAATCAATTCAGGAACCTATGAAATGCCAAGTATCACTCCAGCATGCGCATAACGAACTTCACGCAACCCTCCCAAGTGACGCTCCACACATGATATGTTGGACGATGATACACCATATACACACCGCAATTGCCACAGGCAGCGGTTGGTTCCAGTCCTTCCCGGAGTTCCGACGCTCTTGACGGCATATGTGTAATCTCCGCAAAACAGTGTGTTTCCCGAAGACAAGATGGGTGGCCTGTCATGCTTAGTGACACATGAAACGTGCAACAGACGGAACAGCAGGAAATAGGAACAGTTTTGTCAACAATAAACACACGGGGAATTACAACGTTTATCTCTGCGCTCTGAGAATGTCCGTGTTATCATTGTAACACAGGACTAATAATGACATAGCGCCTCTTCTGCGACCTTACATATACATCAACCACGTCCGGTAAGCCTATCGGAATTGCCCTTGGAAACTGTTCTCAAAATGTCATTGAGGCGCGAGACGGATTCTCAGCCAAAATGTAAGACAGTTATTTTATCATAGGACTGTCAACCGTATGAATAGATAGACGCAAAGCCACAGCATATACACACCTTCAGACCCACTAACCTCTCCTCTTCCATCAACAACTCCTTGAAATCATACAGCTCAGGAGCGGTATATATCGTACAACCCAACCCCATCTCGATATTCTCTGCAAAAACACTGCAACTCAATGGAGTCTCTTGTTGCTTGACGACCAACTTTCCTGGCAGATCTGAGGAAACATTGCGCATGTTACAAGGGTTGAAATCGATGATCGATATTCGGTATTTTCCATGATCAGCTGGATTGAGTGCTGCCAATCTTTGTCCGGCGGGGAAGAAAAACCGCCCTGATAGGTCGTCGTTGACGAACCACCTTGAGATGGGTGGACCCCACTCGGACCAAGGAATTGAATACGAGATGTGAGGTGCTCGGGAGTCCGTGGGGGCAGCAGAGGACAAAGAACATGGCATGTTGCCGTTATACTCAGGGGATGTAAGGTTTGTTATGGCGTCTAACAGGGCGTGGCGGTGCATGAAGAGAGTAGCTATTGAGCTGTGTTGTCGCTGGAGGTGAGGAATGGTCGATTAGGTCTGCCACGGCAGCGGAGATTGCATATATAATGTCTCTGGGATACAGCAGGGAAGCAATGACTCAGGATTTGGTGTGGAACACTGTCTGCCTCCTTGGAGAATTTCCAGACATCGTATTGAAAGTGTTTGACATTCGGGACAATAAGGATTTCTGGTGATAAAAAAACAAGGCTAGTCGCATAGGTGCCTGACACTTGAACTTCATGATTCTATCAAGAAAAGTGTGAATAGCTAGATGGGAGATGGGGAAAGAGATAGCGTACCAGTTTTTTGTCGCCGGTTTTCCAGTCGAAGATGAATAGTGTATCTCGGAACCAGCCAAAGTGGCTCTTGGCTACCAGAGCAAGGTTATCGCCGACGATTTCCAGGGCAATATTTGGCCGCTGGTCAGAGGAGTGTTACACGAAGATTCGAGAGCTCTGGGCCATCGGATGGTATTCTCCAGTGGAGAATTGGAGAAGAATGATTTCTAACGTAAACGTCCGATGGTCGTTTCGCGATCTGGAGTCAAAATTGAGAATGAAATTTTTCAAGTAGGTAATTACAGCACGTACATAACAACGACGAGATCGTGCTCGTGGATGGCCATGCCCACGTCAACAATTTGAAGTTCTTCGTCCCCGTTACTGCTTGGACCAAAGGCGTTGATGGCGGCCCATCGAGGGACATTATTAGGTGTGGATGGAAGGGTGCAATAGTGGACTCCGACATCCCGGTAAGCGACCTGCAGATAGACGCCTGAAGTTAGGTCATATTTAAGGGTGAACCCATGCCAGACATCGAATGTCTGTATAAAGGCTGGCTGGAGCCTGCACCATCCCTTTTCACGCTTCCGCAGTGCCTCGTAGCACTCTGCGTATGAGAGTTTGCAATGCGGGTTGTCTACAACGCCCGCGGCGTGACATGCAAGGAGATACCGCAGAGCAATTGAAGAGCGTATGATTGTGATGAATTCTCTTGACCACAGGGCGCAGGCTTTGACGCTGAGTGGGTCGAGCTGCAGGAGAATATTTTCGAGCAGCTCGTGGGGCAGGCGGAGGAGCATGTCTCCGAGAAGGCAACTGACCCTACCCTGGCCCAACCCCTATGTTCGCTGTGACATGTGACATATACGTTCTCGAGAGAGCATGTGTGCTGATCAGACGAAAGCCAAGACACGTGTCGTGCGGGTCTGGAAGGCACTCGAAAACAGCGGGAGAAAGCATTGGAAAACAAACTCATAAGCATAAGCATAATATATTCCTAGAAAGCTCAACGATTTTCAAGACGAAGAGACTATGTTGTCCAGGCCTGAAGCGCTGAGAGAGGCATTAGCAAGCACAAACTTGGAATGCCGCAGACAAGCACAATAATGTTAGAACCTCGCATTGAGCGAGGAGAGCCTGGACGAATATTGAAAACTGTCAGCCTTTCTTATGGGGTTCTTGCTCTTGCTGGGAATGTTATTCCTGCCGGTGTGCCGTGTGACATGACATGTGGCACTGATGTGACATCAAGACACTCTTCCCCTCATTCGCCAGGCACTCCCGCAGCTTATTCTCGACAAGATCGACTCGAGGATATCGAGCATTAGTTGGGCTTGTTTGTCAGCGAAGTTAGAATCAAGTTTGATCCCAGGGTCCGTAACACAGCTTACAGCCAGGCGATCGGTATGACGGTATAACAATTAGGCATCCATTCTCGTCCGATGGATCCAAAATCATTTTGAAGTCATATGACAAGACCATTCGAGTTTGGGATGCAGCGCTGGCATCGAAATCTCCCACCCCTTCGAGGCCATGATGACTCAATTCATTCCGCCGCATTCTCGCCCGATTGATCCAAAATCACCTCGGGGTCATATGACAAGACCATTCGAGTTTGGGATGCAAGCACCGGTGATGAGATCCTTCCACTCCTGGCCACGATCACTGGATTCGTGCTGTCGCATTCTCGCCTGATGGATCCAAAATCTCAGAAGACAATTCCATTCGAGTTTTGATATGAGCACTGGTGTCCCAATACTCCCACCCCTTGGAGGTCATGATGACGGGATTCTTTCCATTGTATTCTCGCCCGATGGACCCAAAATTATCTCGGGGTCGCGAGACACAATGATTTGAGTTTGGGATGCAAGCAGTGCGGTCGAGACACTCCCACCCCTCCGATGCTGTAATGATGGGATTTATCTTGTCGAATTCTTACCCCGGACGAGAATTCGACAGAATAGACGGATCCAAAATTATCTCAGGGTCAAATGACGAGATGATTCGAGTTTGGGATGCAAGCACCGGCAATTGTTACCTCGGTGGCAATCGGTAACCGATGATGTCCTTAGGCCTGCAATGGATGAACCGATGATAAGGGGCCGTATATGGGAGTGCTTCCCGATGATGTACACTTTCATCGTTGGAAACTTCGCGGGTCTACGTATATTTTCCCTAAGCAGTAGAAATTACCATTGCTGTTCATGTATTACGGTAATACTAATACATGATCCACGTTCGCAAAAGATGTTGCTGTACGGAATGGCTTCCTGTCCCTCGTCTCCTTTCCCTTCTTTTACTGATCAATGTTTTGAGGTCGGACAGTGCTACCTCAGAAAGG
>JNHV02000213.1:0-26655 GCA_001691785.3 Amanita brunnescens Koide BX004
TATACATTCCCTTGCCGTTTCACGCCATACTTACTTTGTTTCCCTCTCGAGTAGTGCTGCTGTACGATAGCAGGGTCCAAAGCAGCCCTTGCCACCGCTTGGTCACTCAGTACAATATGCAGCAATTATGTCCACTCAGAAAGGCCACAAACACAACCGCAGTCAGGACACTCACGAAAATGCAGCTGGCCCAATGTCTCGCGTACCCGCTAGAAAAATTTCGTTTTCTTCGGTACAACGATCTGATCTCTCAAACATGGGACTATCCCGAAAGCCTCTCCGGTTCAACGACGCTGCACTGAAGGCACATCACAGCTTCGGATATCGATTCAAAGCACATGGAAGCTCTTTGCTTGCAGATCAGGAATCCATCGTTCGACCAGTAGGAGAGTCAGTCCAAGTCGGCCACACGTGAAGCATGACGACGTAATTCCTGTATGCAGTTTGAAGCAGGTGCTCGAATCGTCCTCGATGCCGTTCTCCTGACGATCGCCGACATATCTCTTGACGCTACAGAAAAACTCCGTGAGGCAATTTTCCTAAAGATGCGAGTCGCATCAGGCGACGACGGCGTGTTGGTGAGGAATGCCAAGGACCAGTTTGAAGTATGGCTCATCGGGAACGTTGACTATTGGATCTGCACTTACCAATATGAGGAAGATCGCAGTACGTGTCATTTAATTCTTACTTAAAACGTGTAACGTCGCCTGGATGATCTTTTCCAGATACGGTGCTTGAATCTACGCTCAATGATTGCTAGAAATCGTATGATAATCGAAGCAAAATGGGATAAGGAAATATTGAAGGGTAGCGTGCCGGAAGCTACCAGTCAGGCTATCGCTTTGAGCGAAGTAACGTGTGTGTTCGATATCTTTGCCTTAAACATCCTGATTACTGTGTATCTAGCAATAAGACTGTTCGGCATTGGAAGCAAGTGGATTTTTCTGGTGTACAATGGYGATGACGAAGGAAATCGCATCTCGTACGAAGGCCCAATACTCACAATGGTGCAATCACACTCCGAGGGAGAAGTCTCCGAGAAAGATGTCCGACTCGGACAACGTAATAATTGCGTCTCAAAGAACGACGCGTCATGTTATGCGACACGACATACCGATCTATATATAGTTTCAAAGCCTCTAGCCTAGTCTAATTACCGACCATTAGTAATAACAACGTAGCAATAACTTAACCAGGTAATAGATAAAAAACATGCCAAGGCCAGCTGAATTAATGCAACTAGTTTTCAATATGTGTCATCCTTTTTGAACGACAGACAGGCAAGAGAGGTGTCCCAAATGTCGTTGTCACCAGCCGACGAGAAAGAGAACAACTCCAAATATTTGGGCGAATGGACCCACTCGTCAGAGGGCCCTTGTTCTATCATGTTCATTGGCACAGGGGAGGATGTTAGAAATAACTTGAGGTAACCAGAGTCCAGGTTTCGGTCCGCAAGGGCAAACGAAAGTGCTTCAGATCCAGGTTTACTAGACCCGACGTGTAGTGTGCTGTGTTTGGATAGAGGGGCAGTTGATAGAGTCGGATCAGGATGATACAATACCGTAATTCCATAGCAGTTGGCATCCATGAAGAAGAGATACGGCCAAAGGTCATAATTGGACTTGTTTCGTATGACAGCTGTAAAGATGGCAGACTGATCGCAATGTATCGTAGCCTGCCCGTCGACAAGCAAATTTGGTTCCCTTCTATGCCACGTAAGAGGRTCAAGGCTATAGAGTTCCATCTTAACCAAGTTGAACAACGGACATTCGAGATTTTCAGAATGCAGTTGTAACTGAAAGCGCGCAGCGTCGTTGATGGCTTCTATCCCCGATTTTCGTTCAATTTTAACAGTACGGCGACATGCTGGGGTCAATAGTTGGTCATGGCGATTAATAACGACGTCTTGACGATCGAGTTTCAGAGACATRTCTGCCTGCGACTTGTTGTCTACGCGGATGACGTTTAAACCCCAAAGGCTAGGTCGTCCGTTATTGGTTTTGGTAGGCAAAGAGCGCCTTAATTTTAGGAACTGAAAGAACGAAGTGAACGTCGCCTTCAACTTGACCTTAAATGGCGTCAAGTTGTTCAGGCGAGATACCCGAGCCCAGGTGTTTGCTGGTAAAGAGACCTCAGCACTTTGAACTTCACCAACACACCAGGTCGGATGTGTCTCAACGACACGGACGTTGGCCAACGTCGGATTTTTGGATCCACGATAATTGTGTAGATGCAGGGTAAAATCGCTTCCTATCGTGATCCCGTGGACTGCCCCTGCTCCGATGTGCAGGCGGGCTGTATCCTCGAGCTTCGCGGCGACAAACTGCCCATCAGCAACGAATGGAATTGCGTCGAAAATGATTTTTTTCTTGCTTAGGCCGCTACAAACTGGCTTGTGTATCCCACTAGTTTCTTTATTCAGAAGGTCGTGTAAGCGAGCGTAGGAGGTTCGGTGGAAAGCAACATCGGCAGCTATCTTAAGAAACGCGGTTGTGAAGTTTCCACCATCTTTCCCTTCTATAGCTTTCGCCCCTTGCTCACATGCTGCAAGTAGCATATGGGTTTTTGGTTGAGATTCGCAAAATCCAGAGCCTCTGGCGAACGGTTTCCCTCGCGCTGATGTCCAGAGTCCTGGGTACAAGTCGTCGGACATGGCCTTGAACGTATACGTCCATCGCACTTGGCGGCTATCGCGACTCTTTGTGCGGCTTTGCAATGGGGAAAAGCAACAGTCCAAAACAAAGGTAATGTTGTCGCCTTTTACCTCAGCAAGCTCATCAAGTAAAGCTTGCATTGATCGGTCCGATATGCCGAC
Organism: Amanita brunnescens Koide BX004; assembly: GCA_001691785.3. Lineage (NCBI taxonomy): Eukaryota > Fungi > Basidiomycota > Agaricomycetes > Agaricales > Amanitaceae > Amanita > Amanita brunnescens. Next base: position 2,816 of record JNHV02000213.1, read on the forward strand.
CAACCGCTGTCCAGATGAGTCTATCGTGTCGTGATCGTAGGTGCAAAGAATATCCACAAAGCCACCAGGCTCTTTGTCGTGAAACCAGTCCGCAGGAGCGCTGAGCTGGCTCCCATGCCCGGCGAAGTAGATGAACATGGCGTCGCCATGCTCTATGTCCGGATTGTTGACCAGGTGTTCCATGATGGTATCCTCCACATTCGACTTTGTCGCCTTGCTGTTAAGCAACAGGCGTATATGTTCCTTGGGCACTCCCAAGTCGTTTAAGAGCCATTGGCTAATTTTCTTGGCATCCTTTGCGCAAGAACGTAAATTTGACACATTGCCAGACTTGTACGTGTCAATTCCAATTATGACGGCGAAGACATGTGTTGCCATCCCGAAGTTGTCTAAGGTGATGGTTACAGTAAGAGATGGGGTGTTAGTGATAGTGATTGGGGAGAAAACGTACGTCTGGATTGGCCGGTGGCCTCGTGCAATTGGATTAGGAAGAGCGAGTTAGTGGCAGACGAGGTTTACGGCCGCTGCATTTGAAGCCCAAGTAATACATGCGAAGCACGCACGCCCGGACAAAGCCCGGCACTGAAACCGCAAGCTACCCATATAAACCATGCTTACAGAAATTGGTGACTGCAGATGGAGTGTGCGCGGAGAAGAACCAAATCGGTAAACACCGAGATTGCGATGGTGCATGTTCAACGCGTGAAAAGGGACTTGACGAGGTGATATAAAAGGCCTAACGCACGTTCTTGTGCCCGGCCATACCGTAATGAGGTGTCATTGGGAGATGAAGTGATTTCTGTGCGCGAACTGTGTAGTAGTAAGCGCTATGACCATTGCTTACTCAGCATCGCCCACCGAATATGAGCCACGGACCCATCGTATGCCAACAATGTAAGGAACCGCTACAGGTATCCTATTTCTCCTCTAATGCATATCGATTCTCAGGCATTCTTCATGGTAGCTTGATGCGTCCCTGATAGACCTCACTCCATCAGCCTACGACGCGATTGTGGCGAATCTACCAACAACGTCAAGTGCAAGGGTCGCTGCAGAGCTAAGGCATACAGCACCGCATTCGCCCACGTCCCCTGGGGCTTCTTGGCAGAGACTGACCACCGCAAATGGCCAACCTGGGCATAGACCAGTCATTGCTCAGCCAAAGCCGTCGCAGCAAATTTCTCCTCTACCCAACGAATCTTTCGTCCTTTTGCAAGACAGCGTCATCCACAATAACCCACCTGCAATAACCCAGCATGCTCGAGCCAAGGGAAAGTCGGTGCGACCACAGAGTCCTTCATCCAGCCGGGTTCCAGCGGCTCCTGAGCAGGAAGACACCGAACTTCCCAATCCATCACCTCTTTCGCATCGTTTGCGCTCGACTGCCCGGCTTTTTAATCTCCTCTCTTCCCGTACAGACATTGATCACCCCTTGTGTGCGGAATGTACACAAACCTTGCTTTCGAGCCTGCAGCGGCAGCTTGACGAAACAAAGAAGGAAAGAGACGGTTATCTTGCATATGAGAAGGAGCTCAGGAGAGAAAAGGAACGGGAAAATAGGTTGCCAGTGGAAGATGCCGAAAAGAACATCGAGAAGCTGAAGCTGGAGGAAAAGCAGGTTATAGAACAATTGAAGGAAGCTGAGCGTGAACGTGAACAATTGGAAGAAGAACTTAGGCAGTTGGAGCTCGATGAGAAGGCATTGGAAGCAGAAGAGGCTGAGTAAGTTATTCTCTCGACTTGAAACTTCCACTAACATAAAAAAGGTTTTGGCGAGCTCATAATGAGCAGCTTCTAGTTTCTGAACAACAGGCCGCTCAACTTGCCAGTCTACGTGCAGCATATGCAACGGATGCGACAACGCTGGAGAAGCTGGAGCGAACGAACGTCTACAATGACGCCTTCTGCATTGGGCACGACGGAGTGTTCGGAACCATCAACGGACTACGACTGGGGCGAGTTGCTGGTGTTCAAGTAAGCATATAAGAGGGAGCTCTGAGGACTTGAACTGACATTACCCAACAGGTTGAATATGCTGAGATAAACGCAGCATGGGGGCAGATGTTACTACTACTGTACACCATCGCGCGTAAGCTTGAATTTACTTTCGAACAGTAAGTCCCTAGTTGAGCTTATATGACCAGCTTCTTAGGCTCGATGAGCAGATACCGCCTTATTCCTATGGGCTCGTTCTCGCGTATAGAGAAAACAACGGGTGATAAGGCTACTTACGAGCTTTACGGCTCCGGGGACCTACATCTCGGCCGATTATTCCATAACAGACGATTCGACTTGGCAATGGTTGCCTTTCTAGACTGTTTGAAACAACTTATGGACTACATAAAGTCACAGGACGGTGGCGTCGACTTCCCACATCAGTAAGTCGATGACCGATCATCAGCTCACATGCCAGAGAGCTTAACAACCCTGACCAGGATATCCAGAGACAAGATCGGTGACGTGTCTATTAAGTTGCAATTCAACCAGGAAGAGGCGTGGACAAGGGCACTTCGTCATGTGCTTCTAGCTCTCAAGATATGTCTAAAATGGGCAACAAGTGGTATGAATGGATGAAATGACCGCACAGGGAGGTATTTGTGCGCTACGTGTTACTGTAGGGGTAGGATCCACGGACATTTAATTTCACATCAGATAAGATATCGCTTAGAAAGATGACTAAAAGTCAAGATATATCATTGTGCGCCCAATCAGCACAACTAGAGCATTACTTTCAGTATTAGTGATCAAACTAACCCCGAAGCGACTCGGACTCGGACTTGCATTAGCAAGCATCCATCACCGATATATATACAGYATATTGTCTCTTTTCCCCCCATCTGGACAGCCGGACATTCCTGCTTGCTCGATGGGTCTTCTGTCACTAGGAACTCCCCTACCATGGGATGAAGCAAAAAAGCACGCGAACCACGTTCGTTGGCATGGAATAACGCAATTCTTGCAAACATGGAACCGATCCAAGGATAGACGCGGCTTCGAGTTGCTATGGGGCGACGAAGTACGTACTTCGCTGCGTTGTGAAAAACATAATCTAATATGTGCATCCTGAGGTTGAATACATGGTGGTTGTTTTCGACCACGAAAACAAGAATGCGAAAGTATCCCTCAGACAGCAAGAGATTTTGGCCAAGTTGCACTCCATCGTGAACGATATAAACGCTGACAGCCACGAGCAGTGAGCACACTTCTTTGATGACCACACCCTTATCTCACTCCGTTTCCAGCATTTCCGTACCCAATTTTCATCCCGAGTATGGTCGTTTTATGCTAGAATCGACTCCTGCCTCTCCATATACTGGATCCATCGCGGACCTTCTATCTGTCGAAGCGAATATGCGTTATCGGTAAGCCGGTCATCGCGCAGAGTGTATCATCTCATTCGATGGGATAGCCGTAATCTCGCCCGCAAGCACCTGAAGCCGAATGAGATTCCGATGTCATTCACTTCATTCCCTCGCCTAGGGGTGCCTGGACAATTTACCGAACCCTATTATGACCCAGCCGACGCGGTTTCTAGTCATAGCTTATTCCTTCCCGAAGAGATAACGAATCCACATGCACGCTTTCCGTGAGTCAAATGTGCCAAGCTATTGATGCATACCTAAAATCCATCTAAATATAGCACGCTGACTGCCAACATCCGACGGCGGCGAGGTTCCAAGGTGGCAATCAACCTGCCCATCTTCTTTGATAAAAATACGCCTCGCCCATTCATAGATCCGACGATCCCATGGGACAGGTCAGTGTATCCGGAAGACTCAGGCAAGGCTTCAGCATGTTGTTGGATGCCAATTGCTTGCTAATAGTCTTTCAATAGAAGCGAAAGACGGTGCGGCGCTTCCGGACCATATCTATATGGATGCGATGGGATTCGGAATGGGTTGTTGCTGCTTGCAGCTAACCTTCCAAGCATGTGACGTATCGGATGCAAGGCGACTGTATGATGGATTGATACCTATTGGCCCAATCATGGTGAGTTTATTGATCATGACCATCTTATGATTGAGATACAGAAATGTTTTGACAGTTGGCGTTGACCGCTGCCAGTCCAATTTGGCGAGGCTATCTTGCCGACGTTGATTGTCGCTGGAATGTAATTGCCGGCAGCGTTGATGATCGGACAGAGGAAGAACGCGGATTAAAAGTACGTTGAGTTTTCCAAGGCGTATTTCCAAGGCCAACGCCCACTTCCCAATAGCCGCTACAGAACAACCGGTCTAAGATACCCAAGTCACGTTACGACAGCGTCGACCTTTACATCTCTAATGATTGGTTAAATCGGCCAGAATATAACGATACAGACCCACCATACGACAAGGACATATTTCATAGATTGAGAGAGAACGGTTGGTTCTTCACAGACTGAGCACGGCATTTGCGTTGACTCTCTGAGGAAAGGCATTGACGATCTTCTGGCCAAGCATATTTCGCACCTATTTATTCGTGATCCACTAGTCATTTTTTCTGAGTTGATCGACCAAGACGATACTTCCAGCACTGACCACTTTGAGGTTTGTAGTTCCTTTGGAGAATGCCGAACGTAGAATAACGGGGCATTTAGAACCTTCAATCCACCAATTGGCAGACTATGCGATTCAAGCCACCGCCGGCGAATTCTGAAATCGGATGGCGCGTCGAGTTCCGTAGCATGGAGGTCCAGATGACCGATTTTGAGAATGCTGCTTTCGCCTTGTTCATTGTCTTGCTTTCACGGGCTATTCTTTCTTTCTCTCTGACATTCTACATTCCCATATCAAAGGTGAGCGGAGTCATTCAGCAACGTGATGCATGTCTGGAGCGCGTGGCTAGGTTGATGAAAACATGCAAAGGGCACAACTGAGAGATGCAGCTCGATCTCAGAAGTTCTTTTTCCGCAAAAACATCTATGCCCTTGGCAGYAGGACTCCTAGTACCGCGTCATCATCTGGTTCGGTGTCGCCAATAGAGTCTATCCCAAGAAAGAAAGACAGAAAATTGCGCAACTGTTTCCCGCCCATCCCAATCCCAGAGAACGGCTTTTTAGACCATCGCCAGAGTGTGGACCAAGAGTATGAAGAGATGACATTAGATGAGATAATGAATGGAAAGGTTGGCCGATACGTTATTGCAGCCGGACTTGGTGACAATGGATTTTAGGGGGATGATTTCCCTGGCCTAATCGGTCTTGTACTTGCTTATATAGATACCCTGGACGTGGGCATTGATGAAATGGCCAGAATCAAGAAATACCTTGATCTCATCCGAATGAGATCCAAAGGTGACAAACATCGTGATATATGCTGCTTCGAGGTTGACGCTGGTTTTAGGAGAGCTTCAAACTCCTGCTACGTGGATGCGGGACTTTGTGAGGTCCCATCCATCTTACAAGTTTGACTCTGTTGTCAGCCAAGAGATCAACTATGATCTGCTGAAAGCAGTGGATGAAATGTACGTTTTGTTTGATTGAGTGAAATCAACGCTAACCTAATGACAGCGAGCATGGCGTTCGTCGAGAACCAAATCTCATGCCATGCGACTACGCAGGCAGTGTGCATGACCAAGGATCGATTGGACTGTAATATGTTACTATTTATTGAGAGCTTGTTGTTCGAGTTTTCCATCGGATCGCATACGCACCAGTCCATCGATGTATGTAGAATGTACTGAAGAATATTAAACCACCGTGTAGACACGTATAAAGTGACGTTAAGTTCGTGCTTAGTTCGGCTACGCCTCCGGCAAATGCCGAAGTCGTAAATCCGTAAACACACGGCCTGCTACCACCAACTCGTAAAACGTAAAATGTCTTCATTCCGACTGCTCGCTTCTGCGGCTCGCAGGGCCTCGACACTTGCCCTAGGAAGACGTGCCTATGCTACAGAAGTAAGCGACAAGCTGAAATTGTCACTAGTCCTTCCGCATGAGGTGCGTTGAACGGTTTTTGTTGTCGTGGTTGAGTTGAATTAAAGAGTGCTAGGCTTTGTACTCATCTGTGGACGTTACTCAAGTTAACATTCCGGCAGAGACTGGGGACATGGGTATTCTTGCTAACCATGTACCGTCCATCGAGGCCGTCCGGCCTGGTCTCGTGGAAGTCATTGAGTCTAATGGTACCACCAAGAAGTTCTTTGGTACGTGGTTAGTCGCTTTTTTTGAGAAAACACATTGATATAACGTTGCTAGCCTCGGGTGGTTTCGCGACTATCCATCCAAACAACAAGCTGACAATCAACGTCATTGAAGCTGCACCGCTGGAGAACTTCTCGGTAGAGGCACGCTTTTGTTTCCTCATTGCTATAACTACAACTTACTGTTGCATTTTTTTGACAGGCTGTCCGTACTAATCTCCAGGAGGCCCTGCGGGTTGCAAATGGCAATGGCACGGAGGCAGAAAAGACTGAGGCTCGCATCGAGGCTGACGTTTATGAAGCTCTACAGGCTGCGCTGTCGAAATAGATGCCTGAGCTGTTAGACAATTGTACAGATCATTAATAACATCGATATCCCGAACTTTTGTCGGTGAAGGATGACTTGAACTTCAATATGTTCCTCCGTTTCTGTATGGGCGATAGATTACAGCATATATCACTAGCAAGGAGGTAAAAAAGCCCTATGAAGTCCAAAATCTGTTGATGAATCGAGGGTCATGTGTCAAGCGTATAGCACCATCCACGATCGACATGTCTGCCATAAAGTAGTGTGAGTCACTCATATTCCTCACGACGTTCAGATTGACATACCAATGTCCTGGCCGAGATCAACGCAAGTCCGAAGTCTTAGTGTCGTCGCGTCCACAACGTTGCCAATAAGTTCGACATATGGCCCTGCTTCACCAATGTGCTGGTCCTACATGAATGTGTAAGGAAAAGTAAAGSGGCGTTAACATCATAAACCTTCGTCATTTGTACGCGTAACTCTCCTCCATCGCTAGTTAACACAACGGCTGTGTCGCCTTGAACCTGCCAGAACTCATCAAGGATAGAAGAGGTTGAAAGGATGCTTGACAAACCGAAATTCGTTTGCAAGTCAATCTGATGGTTTTTCCAACAAATTGGGGGAACAAGGCGGCATTGACGCGCGGGGATATGTAGTCGAGGGACATGACTCGTTCTCGTTCGCGCCAAGCGCGTTCAATGGAGACCCTGGGTAATCACGTGAGATGGACGGTTTAGCAATATCGGGCCGAATCCTTCAAGCCCTCGGGTGTCAAGTTTCTGCTTAAACCCCTGCTCACTTCTGTGGATGTCCGCAAAATGCAAAACCTATATGATACGTGGTTTCTTAACCACGAGCCACTACTGAGCCACTTTGGCGCCTTGGACCACGATTCTACTCATAGACGCGCCAAGGATAAAGGATTCGAGGCCGTCATCCTACAATTGAAGAAAAATCCTTGTTTGGTATGACGAAGAATTGTTTTCAACAATATGACGCGTCGCTAAGTACCTTACAGAAGAACCGGGTACAGCGTTGGTTAGACCAGGTGTTCAGCTGGCAGGGGGAAAACAAGAAACACGGAACTGACCATTCATTCCTCATATTTGTCAAATTTCAATGGGAGTTGAGGAAGGGTCTCCAGCAAGCAGTCAATTACCTTTCCAAAGTTTGCCTCGAGCATGGCTGTGTTCCTCCCTCTTTCGCGTCCAAGGACCACTTACCATCTAGTGTCTCTAAGCGTAAACGTCACCCAGGACGTCGTGACGATGCAGTGACCAAGGCTGCCGGCCTTCCCAAGAAGAATCATAGCCATAGGAAAAATGGAAAAATGGCGAAGGCCGACGCGAAGACGTCCATCCCTCCTGGTCCCATGATAGTCGATCATCCAAAAAATGAGAGAGAATGCTCTCCGGACATAATTCCCGATGATGACTGTCGAATGGGCCAGTCTAGCGAACCATACACCTYGGTCACCTTGGTCGAAGCCTCTCCGAATGAACAATGCGTGGGCCCAATGATTATTGACTCTCATTCCTGTCCTTCAAACTTAGAAGCGTCCAGCACTTATGTCTATGGCATAGATTTTATTCCCCAGCTCGGAGAAACGGTCCTTAACTATCGGAGTAAGCCGAGTGATAGAGTAAATCCTGTGCTTGTGGATGTTCCCACCGGTGCCRGTAACGCAAGCAATTCCTCCACGGTCGATTCTTGGTGCATGGTGTCAGATACCGACGTTCATACAACTTCAGATAGCGCACCAACCTGCTACATCGAACCATATACGAATATGGCGGCTCGCTTGGATTCATCAACTGTTAAAATCGAAAGTGAACATAGTCGGGGACCATGGGCACCGCTAAACACTTCTGTCGCATGTTTTGACGGATCACTCCCGTTGGTCAGCCATTCCGAGCAATATCCAGCTGTAATCAAGATRGAAAATTTGGTGGTGGGCAACTGGCTCTGGTATGATGATCTTTGCAACGATCCTACAGAAGAAGAGGCAGAAGCCAATTATCCCACTGATTTCGATGAATCTCAACAATCCTTGCTAATTGATAGACCAAAGGCGCCCCTGCTTAACTTCCCACCAATCTGGGCACAGGTGGGTTCTTACTTTATCTGCGCTCACGAATCCTGAAATTTGGCGGCACCACAGTCTCGCCAGGAGATATGCGAGTCTTTCGGTTGGTTTAGAAGTTATCAAGGTGGTGTATATTATACCCGCGAAATTGTGAAAGGCTATCTACTAGGAGGCTTCTCCGCAAGGTCGTATATAATATTTTGCCGATACAGCCAACTGACAAACCACTAGCCGAGACAGGTTTGAACATGGTGGGAGGCTGATAATTTCGCATGGGTAAGTGTATACTTTGGTCCGGACTTCGTTTTTTAAGTAAATATTAGCGGCGGCAAGGCTGCATGCATGCTCCAGCAGAAAGGACAAACATTAAAAACAGCCGAAGATGACCAGCTGGCTCAGGATAGGTCTGTTCGTGCATTGTTGCGAACCTATAAGGAGTGTCGCCCCATCGTTCTCGTTATTGACGAAAGATACGCCCTYTTTCCCTTTGACTTGTCCGCAAAGGGGGTGTCATATGCGATACTGGGTTTTTACACCATTGCGCATGCGTGGGGTATGCTCATGATGCTTCGGGCTATACCTTGTTGTTTATTAACTGGTGCATATATGAAGCTGAATATCAGCCATCACAAAATGAACAAGGCTGCGTCGTCAGGTATAAGTTTGCCTTTCGATGGTGTGAGGGCCAGGTGATCATGAACGAGTCAAACTTGCCACTCTATTGACCCAGCTTCCTAGGGGGAGCCATGGTGGATTCAGAGCGACAGAGCTCCTATACGTGAGTGAATAAATTAATTCTTTTTGTTTTGTTGATCAGCTGTGCCATAAGCTACGCGGCCAAAACCAGTGACTTCATCAAGACGAATACCAGGTAGCTCTATTCTGTGCACGACTGGCTCATCTGATGTCGAGTAACAGTGAAATTGACTGAACAAGTGCTCACACACATAAAGTAAGTTTGAGCAATCGAGTTAAAATGCTTCTTGTGACGTAAGAAAGGGCTTCATTCCCTTTACATCTTTACTTGCCCTGCTGTAGATGCGGCGAGAAATCCCCAAAGGTGTATGTCCAAGGTTGGGCCTGTCTCGTTCCCAAATGCCCGAATTTCTGGACTACGATGCATCACCAGAGATTGCCTGACTGTTTAGACTACGATCCGAGGTTCCTTGAGCTGACAAAGCCATTTGTGCTTATCGAAGCACTTGTAAACAGTCTAAGGCCGTCCATGCCCATATTGGCTCCTGATGATGGAGTTGTGACGTCTTATGCTTCAACGAAGGGGTGGCATTGCCATCAATGTGGACGATTATCGTGCAGGTATGCATTAAGAGATTATGAGTTCAATATCACGCTGTATGATAACCATCTCCACCAGGGATAAATGGGAGAAGTATGAATGTCCTAATTGTGGTGTGAGTCAATGAACGCCACTTGATTGGGTGCTGCAGCGTGATCTCCACTCAAACTCTATATCAGTACAGCGTGAACGTTTCGGGGTGCATCCGGTCATCAGCTGTACTCCGAAAGCTCCACGTTCCGGTTCCATTCCAAGATCACTACTATTCGAAAACCTCCGGCGTAACGTTTATTGGAATAAATCACTTCCGCGATGAACGCAACTTTGGGGACGTCTCGTGCCAAACCTTCGCATTACCGTATCAGCGGTAAGATTGGCTTTTTTAATTTAATCCTACTACATGGGTATCACATACCTTGTAGAGGTTTCATACACCATATCAAGGCCGTTCATTCGGACTTGCAATCGGCTGCAGATGAAATTTTCAGGGAATATCAAGATCAAGCACTGGCTGGGGTACTGCCCTTTCGACGATGGCCTCTCAGATCTGTAAATCTCTCACGTTTTGATTATGGCTACTGACAAATAGAGCATGCAGCACAAATGTGGGTACAATCTCGGTGACCTATTTTTGTTTCTATAATGGCACACGACATATCCCCGCCAGGTCGAGGTTCTCTGTTAACAAACTACTTCTCCCAAAACAGTACGTTCAATTTACCAATTTATCCATTGATGGTTCTAAGACGTTTTCTGGAATCCTAGGTGGTGTCCCTTACCAGGTATTATCGGACACCAATGATATAACCGAAAACTTTGAGATTATTTTCAGTACGTTGGAGGTACTGCGAATACTCTTGCATGGGACAAGGCACCTGACGCTGTCGCTCATGCCAAGGAAATGATTGAATCTAGAGTTTCGATGGCTCTGGATCGGCCCGTACAATTTAAYGAAGTTTTGAGGTACGGGTCAACATGAAATTTTATCTACCCCTATTCATTCACGTTGAAAGTGCGGCATATATGGAACGCCAAAGAATGTCGGTCAGTTTTCCTTGCGATTCCCCTAACCTAAATACTCAAATCTTCCAGTTCCACAGTGATAGTGAACCAGGACTGGGCCCGTTAGTCGCGGGACTGTCGCTTGGTTCACCTGCTTTGATGCACTTTCGCCTTTTGGCCAAATACGAACCTATTGGGGAACAGCGTCAGATCGCGATGTCGTTTGTTCTGCGCCACGTAAGTGTTAATGACGTGTAGATGACCAACCAATTTATTGTTATGCCCAGGGCGACGTATTAGTCATGGACGGTGCTCAAGTCCAGGAGTACTACGAGTAAGTTTAAATTACCTGTTTTCATAAGGGCTACTGACGCGTGTTAGGCACACCGTAATACCCAGCAACTTTCGCATAGCAGCGACAGCTCGATTGATAAACAACAACCATCCAAGTTCTCATATTCCCTAGAAGTTATACCTGAATTATTTAATTATACCAGTAGCTATTAATATCTTTTGATTAACGCGGTTTCCTTTCTATCTCCTAGGAAAGGTCATATGTCCTTGGCTTGTGAGAGTGGGGTATTCTTCTAAATAAGGCTGGTAAAGCCGGGTGCCCGCTTGTCCCGCACTGCCATTTGATAGTCTTTGTTTGTCACGGAACGCAAGGAGCTGTTGTATCTGGCTCTCAATCACCTGTTTTTCCCGATTCAGGTGTCCAATTTCGGTTGACATTTTTAGGGCCTCTGCTGTTAAACTTTGTCTAAAGTTTTCGACATGCACTTGGGGGGCGTAGTTGAGAACAAAACTGTACTTGAAGCAAGTATAAGACCTACTCTGGACATTAATGGACGTTGCTTCCTTCATCGCTTCTACAAATCGGATACGCTCCCCTTTGATCTCACTTGAGAGCTCTAACAAGGACAGTGAGATATGACGAAAATGGGCACACAAGTCCTTGATACCTTTCTTGATCGTACTGAACAAATGGGCTTGCTCTTGCCTATGACGCTCAACCACTTGTGCTAAATTGCCAAGCTCTGGAAAGAATCAGTGGTAGCAATGAGATCGAAGATTACAGACGACGTACCTGATAAGCGAGTATCTTTCATCGCTGCAAGCAATGCATTTATTGAATTTTGTAGCTCAGCAGAACCTTGCTGTCGCGTCCGCGCATCTGAAGCGAGTGCACGTAGGTCCTGTGAGAGACTTGTACGTCCTGCAATATCTGTGCTGCTGCCAACCTGATCCGGACGCCCAAGTACATTGCACAATTGCTCCACGTTGGCAGCGACGCTTTCTATCTGTGAGGTACCGTGATTGACAAAAGTTTCGAGCCACTGATATAGATCATGGGTGAGCGTGCTATTAGACCCTGGTGGAACTTTACTCACGCTGTTCAATTCCGTCAGGTACCGCACGCTGTCTGCTTGCTGTTGAGTATGCAAGACACGTTGCTTGTTATTATCTTCCAGCAAGGCGAATACCTTTGCAAGCTGAATCCAACTGTCAGCGGGACGGTTTCAAGATACAGCGCAATAATACCTCGTCCTTAATATCCTTGCCTGCGACGTCGCCAAACCTAGTGTTCCCTGTTTTTCCAATCGGTGTAGTCGCTTTACGCTGCAGCGCAATGACTGCATCCAATTTCGATAACACTGGCGAGATATCGGTGACAGGCGGCGGTAATTCTTTATTTCGTTCCACCAGCGGCGCTCGTTCATTCTTAGCTTTCTCGTTACACCGTTCTTGGGCTTCTTGTATCTTGGCCAACTTTGCGAAAACAGCTGGGAAATCGGATTTGAGTTGAGAACGGATTCCGTCTATACCCCGCAGCGCTTCCACAACGCTTTTACCATGTGTGGACCCAATGTTCGCTTGTTGTTGGCAGCTACCTGCCACAGACGTCAACTTGTCATCGATCGTGCTCAAAATGTCTGCGTTGGATTCAAGTTTTCTGTCGACCTTCGTGACCAATTGTTGAATGTGAGCGTTATTTGCGTCCGCATTGTTGACTATGCAGGATAGTTCTTTCGGCAGTCGCTGAATTTCGTCTTGAAGGCCTATGAGCTGGTCTCCAAGGTGCGTAACTTGTTCTCGATGCTCCTGAGCATGGTTCTCCCAGAATCTAAGCAAGGGTCCAAGGTTYGACACAGTGTTATCACCCACTTCACACGACGGATGAGAGTGTCTTTGAGGCGTCTTAAAGCTACCACCTGCACATGACTCTTCCGGGAATGCTCTTGTTGGCGYGGGATGCCTAATTTGGACTTTATCGAAATCGGCAGTTTTGTCCTTCTGGTCGACTCTTTTAGTCAATGCATGTGGAAGATCTACGTTTTGACCACCGACATCCCAGCAATGAGAGTTTCCTCTATTGGATACCGTTCTGCCAGAAGCTGTTGACATAGAACAACTCCTTTGCACATCCATATCATTAATATGCGCAAGACGCTGCCTAACCATCGACTTTTGATGCAAGTTCATTATAGACGGGCTATGACATCTCGACGGCGAATCAGACACCGAGAGTCTTGACACGGGTCTTGAGGGTGGGTATATGCTCGGCGTCGCGGGCGATCGAGGGCGAAATATTTCCGGCGATCGAATTTGGCATGGATCGATCGAACATGCGCTTCTTTCAGCACTTGGCAACACCGGTAATGGTCGCCCACTTTTCGGAGTCATCGACTGTTCACCTTGGTTTCGGAATTCTGTTCGCGCATCCTTGGACGACCGCGGCTCCTGCGATGGCAGCACAACATCCCTATTCAATACTTTTAGTTCAACTTAGATGACCAAATTAAAGTAAGACCAACCATATCGCGCTAACCCACCGCGCTCTCTCTCTCACCGTCTTCGCGGCGAACTTTTCTCGTACACTTCCTTCGAACGATATTTCGAATACTTTAAAGTCCTCGATCCTAATCTCGTCCTTGCATCCCACCAAGGGAATTTTTATATCCTGCTCATCCAGCTGGCTTGAGATGAGCGACCGGACATCTGCACACTGCGCAAGGCTGACGGTGTGGGTCGAAACACGGTCCTCATCGGACGACGGGTCAGACCATGAGAGCCGGATAGATCGGATGTCTTCATCGAGTGCGGCGGTGCAAGGAAGCCAGGTAGGACCTAGGAACGAGCCGAGATTGTCTGCATTTTGGGACAAGTAAAGCAGCACGCCGCATGTCTGTCTCCTCTTGGGTTGAGAGACGGAGGGAGACTCGTCAGCCAATGAAATGCAGGGTACAGGCGCATCAAATAAGGCAACTCCTTGAAGTTGTTTGTCGTCTTTATCGTTATTGTAATGAGGAATGTCAACCTGCAGGTACTGGCCGCTCGGCGGGATGCTGGGTAACGCCTTCTTATCAGAACCGCATACAACAGTACACCTCGTTTCAATCGCGTTTCTCTCAAAATCAGGGACTAGTCCGAGTTCTAATTTGGAAAGACCTGGCTCAAACTCGTGCTCAGGTTCAGAATCAGGCCCAGCAGAGTGCGAACCTTTCTTTCCGGCTAGCGCGTTCCGTTTGAAGACGGACAATAAATTGATGATCGACTGTCGGATGGGTGATTTTTCCTTGTCCTTATCTTTATCTTTTCCGTTCCGACTTGGGGACGGCGATGAGTCTCGTGTGGGCCCTGCCATGCTATTCCTAGCGGGCGGCGTCTCCCACGGACGTGTAAAGTCAATTGACATGGACTCGAACTGGTTTATGAGCAGTTTTGTCGAGCGGTGATGCTGCAGCGCCATCTACGATAGGAAATCAAGGTTTCAAGACGTCATATATACACATGGGCTGTGCAACTCACGAGCGCGTACACCGGCCGTTGGTGGGATCCGAATAAATGAAAGAAACCTGCGCAAAGATGGAATCCGCCCCATATCGTCGGAGGCTAACGTAGTCAGCCGCATACCAAGTAAACGGTCGAAAAAAAAAGCCGTGTGATTTGGGTTTGATGCAGTCAAACAAACTTCTCAACTTACAACGGTGACGTCACCACGCAAGGCAGTCATTTAGAAAGTTCCTGTCATTGACAATGGTGAGAGTGATGAGATATGCAACGTGCAGGTGTGCGTATAATATAGTATACAAGAAATCAGATGCAACAAGTCTGTCGGCTATAAACCGCCCAGGACCGTTGAACGGGAGAATAAAAAAGAAGAAAAATAATAGATCCAATTACAAGGGGGTGAGTGATACATACGAAACTTCACTCGGCTCCCATACAGGATTATCACCGGGCAAAGCGAGAAAGTGAGAAGAAAAAAAGCGAGAAAGATGTGATTTAAGCGAGGGGTTCGAACCGCAATGGTCGTCCCCAATCTTCTTCGTACAGCCGCATCTTTCACGTGTCTATGTTGTCTGATGTTCCGAATCTCCATAATGATAACATGTTGTGGCGTATGTTCAGCTATACCAATAGCCAAAAGGAGGTAGCCGTCTCGGCACAACGATGCGTAACATCTCGCCATCGAATTCGGCTCGGACTTGAACGAGGTCTGCATCATAGCCAAAAGATATCCGGCGTTCGAAGTGCCCTGGTAAGTTACGTTAGCACACCGCCGGAAATATCAAAGCAAAAAAAAAGTTGGAGAGCCAAGTTGGACGAGACATGCTCACCTCCTACACCGTCCCATCTATCTGCAACTATATGCAGAATTCTTCTCTTTTTTGATGCTAATGTGATGGCGTCCCTGCCRAATCCAGGTAGTTTAACATGCAGACGATATTCTCGCTGCGTTGTTTCTACTTCGATGTAGCTTTCTGTAGGGGCTGGGCCATGACTCAAAAACGGAACATGCGGTGCTTGCCGGTTACTTCCGGATGCGCCCATTTGAGAAGAAAACTCAGATGTGCTTTGATCGTCGATTTCAGAAAGATACGGCTCCGGAGGCAAAACGACTGGAGGTTCCGGCGGTTGTAGATAGTAACTCGAGGATGTTGATACCGATGATGACCGAGGGCCACCAAGACGTGATGAAACGCTGGAATTGCGAGCCAGATATGGTGGCGGCGACGCCGGTCGAATCGGCCGCGCGTATGCACTGCCGAGCCCATTACTGCTATAGGATGAGAATGTGGATGGAGACAGCCTGCTGTTCTGAAAAGCGGACAATTCGCTAAAACCTTTGGCGTTGGGGTTGTATGACGAGCTCCCTGACGACAGCGATGATATGCTGTCTAAAGAGGCCGACGAGCCTGATGAGGAGCTAGCAACGAGTGGGGGCGGTCCTAAATCGGATGAGGAAGACCCTGAGCTTGACGAACTGGAAGACGACGACGAAAACTCAGTCAGGTTGGAGCCCAGTGATGATGGACTTCCAGAACCCTCCTGTTCGCCCTCAGGCATGGAGAGACCCTGCCCATTAGGGCCGTTAGTTATTGTCCGTGGCAACATGTGATAAGGTGATTGGGACACCTGGGGAAGGCTAAAAGACGGCGCGTCAGAGCAGAATGCGAAAGAAATGGAAAATGGCACTGACGAAGAAGGTGACGATGGCCGAGAGATGAGTCCCTGAGCCGCGTCTGAAACAGTCTCGTGTAATCGTGAAGAGAAGAAGGGAGAAGTGGCATCCATAGCATCAAATGCCACGGCAAAAGGAGAGACAGTCTCTTGTTGCCGGAGTGCAGGTGAAGGCAATGGGATCTCCCTTGGAGAGTCGATGGAAGCGTGTCTCTTGGGGAACCGGGGAATATTTGAGGGCCGCGGGACTGGTGAAGTTTCGAGTAAGTACAAGGAAAAAACTGAGGGGAGGCAAAACACGAGCGCAAGACGGCAACGGACACATATGTGGACGCATATAGGACCACAAAATAAGGAAAAACGGATCTTTCAGTCGACTCGGCAGCGCTTTCCGCCGAGTGGCGGGCGCAAGGGACCCAGCTATTAGTATTATGGGCAAACAGCCACAGCGAGAGAGCGGGCACGGTGGGGCGCAAAGCCCGGCGCGACGCGCGGCAAGCGGAGGGACGGTGCAGGACAAGCTGGGGACTTGTGCCCAAGACGAACAAGGAACAAGGAAAGAGGCTCACCGCGATCGGGGGTGTCCCTCGGCTTGTTGTCCTGGCGAGCAGAGTCGTCCTGGATGGAAGCAGAGGGTATATGCGGGTCTGAGGAACGGGGAGCCATTCCAGACGGCGTCCTAAGCAGGGGAAGGAAGAGGGCGAGGCAGAGGCAGAGATGGTAATATGTGGGAGAGTGGATACTCTGTTGACGATCACGACCCCTGTGCAGTCAATGCCCAAAAAGGCATCTGTCGTCACAACTGAGATCGCGACGATGGCTGCTGTGCGCCCGCTGCGACTCCTGCTTGCCGGCTGCCCTCTGTTTGTTATTCCGCCCGCTCGTCCTCTCGCCTCATGCTCCCTGGTTGCCTTCGCCATCTCCCGACAGACTCGGCATCCTCCGATCCGCCTCCGATCGCGTCATCACCCGCCCCGATGCCTGCCAAGTGCCTGACCTCCATCATGCTTCCCACGTCCTCCCCTCGGCCACCCCCATCTCCTGTAATATATAATTTGTCATGATTATTTAGCGCATACATACGTCATCGCTCCGCCACCATCTCGGTCTTCATTTGCCTTTTTTAGCATCTTCCTTCCGTGTGCTACCATGCGGGTCGCCGTCGCTTGCGGTTGTTATACTCCAACCTTGGAGAAACGCGGACACCTGTTTTCTGATCATATCTCGGGGCGCTTTGCCATCCATGTCCTTTCATCACCGAGTCAAAAGCTAAAGCCTTACACGTGTCTTTGACCTGTTCCGGAATGTTCGAATTTTAAATCTTTCATCAAATGACGTCTCTCTGTATGTTCATGTGACAAACTCTGCAGGCCACACTTGAGACGGTCCCCGGGCCCATGGACACGGCGAAAGTTGTATACATGACATGCAAGATCCGACCGATGCACTCTATTACCATGATGACGCAAATGACACTTGAGTAATGCTACAGCTGATATAGCAAATGTGTCGCATGCGTTTAGCTGCGCTACAGCTCCCCAATGGAACATTGGAACCAGCCGACCAGGGAGCTGGTGCAAACATTCTGTCACTGCAGCACTGGCATGGCATGTACGTGGGCTGACCGGTGTTCACGGCTATAACTCGGCAATCTAGTCAGCTTGCTGCCTTAAGCCGACCACGCTTTTCTTCCTTTACCCGAAAGCGCCGCGTTCAACGTACTATAGGGAAGCTCGAGCATTTTACCTTCTGAGCTCATTGCGGCAACAAAGTATTACATCGCAAACTTACGTCACAACCGCTATTTCTTTGACTCAGTGGACCGGAAATGGATTCGCAACATTAATGGACCCTATAAGAATCGGGTGGCCGATCTAGTAACCGCGCCTTTCACTTTGGTTCGGCACACCTCTATGAAAATCTTGATGAAATGGCAAAAGAATATCAGCAAGGCCGAAGAAGTCGAAACTTGCTTCGTGTTTTACGCTCTGAACAAATTGTGGCGTTCCCGAATGGGAGACTTCCAGATTGTCACTACTCTTTCACGTCAGCTGCATATAGTTGTCATTATCTGCTTACTTACATGATGAACGTTGCTGGGCTTAGTGCAGAGTCGCCGCTGGCAGCTGATGAAATAGAACTATTCACTCGTCAACGCATGCTAACCGGTTGTTACGGCTGAGAAAGTCAACGAACGAGCTTGAAGCCATGCTTTGATTTTCCATTTCAAAATTGCCGAACTGCACCGTAGGGCTTTCGGGTTCGATTGAGGACGCGCTCTCGAAGGGAATTGGAACTTGAGGTGCTACTCTGAATACTGTAACGAATTTCTTCCACGGCGGCTCTGCTCTTCTTGATTTCCTGCGGGATACCCAGGGGCGCTTGGTCTCCGCGACAAAGGGATCTTTATCTGCTACGTGGTTTAAGCTAAGGCGAGCTTCCCCGGAAGAGGAATGGGATTGTATCGGTTCGAGCCGAAAAAAGCCCTTGGGCGATTTTGGGGAGATGACCGTACCTGGAGACATGGATGAAAGAACGCAGTACACTATCTTTTGAAGGTAATTCTTTGTCGCGATTGCGATGATGTCAACGCTACTACAACGATGCATTTCCTCTTTCGGCACTCTATGTATGCGCAATATGCTAATCCCAAATCCTGCCTCGCCGCCACTACTGTACCAGGCCCCCAAGTTATGGACGATTGATAGGACAGTGAGCACTATGAAGCTTCCTTGCGGTCAACCATCTGCGTACAACGAGGCTGGAATGGAAATGCCAGATGATGGCATTTGTCAGTCACGAGGACGGATGAAAAGGCTTGCTCCATGTCACGCGTGTCGTCAGGGTTTTTCACTACTCACGTCTATTCCCGCATTTGCCACCTATTGTTGCCACCAAACGGAAGGATCTCACAATGCGTCTAGTACCTCACATGCTCATTGCTATCATACTTTCATTTCTGCATCTGGGATTGACAAAGACTGGAACCTACGCTCTGCCAATAAGCGAATCGGAGCCGAAAATAGACACCCTCAGACACTCATCGACCAGCTTGTCGAGACTACCCCCGGAGTCCTTGCAGCTCGTTGGGCGAGAAATCCACAATGCCGATTATGGCTCTGACGAGCAGCCACAGAACACCACCTATAATTCTACTTCTAACGCGCCGTCAAGCATGTCAAACGCTTCTTCCGCACCGGATGCTACATCTCCACCAAGCAAGAACTTTAAATCTGAACTCGCTCGAGAGCAATCAATACAACATTTGCGCACAGCGGGAGCAGTTACTGGCGATGGCCCTATGACGAAATTCGGAAACAAACGGCATTCCTCAGATTACTCTGACGTCTTTTCTCGCGAAATCTCCAACAAAGCCACTCCACATTACGATGACGGCAATGATATGCAAACGTCTACAAGGGTGGTTCCTACGCGACTGATGAGAAGAACGTACTCGAAGCCAATGGATTACTCCCACGAGAACTCTGACTGTGGTTACTGCGTGCACTATCCCTCCACGCGTACTACGCGGTACGCCTACATGCCAAAATACGGCGCTGTTCCACGACCGGGACATGAAAACTACTCTGGCACATCTTATTGTCCGGATGACAGGGACGATTACCGCTCTCCACGTCGTCTGAGGCCCATTAACGGAGTGTCCTGGACTGGGCATGGCGTTGACGGTGAGAATAGAGGTGACGTCAGCGGTGGCGGAGGGTCTCGGGGGATTCGGCACTTTGATCCAAAGGATGTTGATAGAATGCTGGCGGCGTATGCGATCTCCCATGGCATCCTCGTTGATTGACGCCTGGAACCTTTACAACTACTATGTATTTATATATTCGACTTTCTATGCGTCTTCCACATAAATTGGGGGACAAACGCCGCATTGAGATAACCCCATCTAATCATTCGCCGTTTCTCTGACGTTGACATCAGGTAACACGCCATATCATATTACTATTATTTACCTAGCACCTGGACATGAAACTTTAGGGTGCAATCAGCCAATAGCATTCGGGATCAACCAGTCTATAGTTAAACCGTGCTTCGCACCCCGGCACAGCGACTCGGACACGCGCTCTTTATGGAACGACAACGTCTGAATACAAARTTTTGTGTCCTTACGACGTTTTCGGAAATTCGCCCATCGCGTAACCCCTCCAATGACGTCGGATTGGATACTTGCAGGGATAAGCCTGTGAACTCTGCCAGAATTAACGCAGCTTTTACATTGCGAACCCGATCGGGTGTTCTCAAGTTGATGCGGGTACGCAAGTCATGCGTGAGATGCTCAAATGCGGGTATAAGTATCGTCTCAATTATAGATTATAAATTCCCTCTGATAAGCTGTTAGTACGGCGGTTGTGAAGGCGTGTAATTATTGTAATTGTTACGGCCGGGGTTAGGCCTGTGATTTCAATTGATGGGCCTGCGGCGGTTGACGCTGATTGATAACTCGAATACCGCCGCGGGTGCTCTTGGGATATGGTACTTATAGTGCGCTAGTTCGTTATCATTGAATTGACTAGCTCTAGGGCTTCGGAACCATGTATACCGTATCCCGAAAGATATGCCGCATTTGGTTTACAACGGTGGTAGTTCACGGCAGAATTACTATACATGTTTCACACCACACATGTTACGTGCATCGATATCACACCCGGTCGCGTGTCAGCGATGTTTGGGGCAAGGCATGGGTGCGGTGTTGTATTTATACACTCCTCTATAGCGCGGTCTCTGAATCGGCCGCGCTGTCGATCTCATTCGAGAACTGCGGGGTTTCGTGCGAAATTGCATTCACCTCGAGCAAAGTCCATATGCGCTGTGCTACAAATCTCGCCTTCTCAGTCAATCGCTTGACCAAATCTCTATCGGGTATGATCCTGCGATCAATTCCAAGGTGTGTTCAGTGCAGAGGTGAGTAAAAACCATTGTGGGGGCCTAGTATGGTCCGGAGGGATTCAGATTCACCCATCCTGTTCGGCGCCATGGTCGACCCCGATCAAGAACAGTCAACAACATGGACGCAACTGTGGTCTTGTGCATCGGCGTTGTTCGGTGATATGTGCCGCGCCGTACAAACCTCGTGAGCCTGGAGACTAGGTGATGATTGTGCGTGAGTCTTCTTGCAGCGGTGATAAAACCGCAAACCGCTGTTTTTGCGCCGACTAGTAGGATTCTTCATCGCATGGGAACGCTTTGTCCCGCATTGGGCCGAACCTTTCAAGGTCAAGGTACATTGTTACGGAATTATACATACTTTTATACAAACTGGTTAAATCAAGCATTGAATTCCCTGCTGTCAAGAACAGGCCTTAGCCTTGGTTTGCCCAACAACGCTCTTGAGGTCTCTGTGTTTGTAATAATGCTTCAAGCTTTCTGGATTGGCCACCGTCCCACTTGGCTGGACATCAATGCTGGAGACGGTACACTTGACTGCATCACGGTGTACTGATCGGCGGTTATCACTGCTTTCCCCATTCAAAGTAGAACAACACCACTTACAGGGATATCTTCAGTCTCAAAAATATACTTGGGAACATGTCTCGCGCTCAACGCGGTCCTGATAGCACCTCGTATCCTTTTCTCCAGATCAGGCGTGAGCAAGTGCCCAGGGCGCATCTTCAGGAACAACAAAACCGTCTCGTCCTTATCGCGTTGTCGACGCTGTCCCACGCACAGATTGTCATCGATTTCCCGCTTGAACTGTTCCATGACGGCATACGCCTCGCCGGAACCAAATTGAACCTCACCCCACTTGGGTCGAAAACGCCGTCGCTCCTGCCAAGGGATGCCATTGGTGGCGAAGTTGATAACTGTGAAGCCGCCTTGCCGCCAAACACCCGGGAAAGTGTCAAAGTAGGCTTCACGGAGTTTTTGGCCGGTAGGATCATTCCAGAAATAGAGTGGGAGAGAGGGGGGCGCATGCATACTAGTTCGCCCGCCCCCCCTGTGTGCTCAATATTCTTGCCAGAGGAGTAAAAAACTTCAACTTTGAGGCTGAGGGCCTTGGCTTGAATTTCTGAGAGTATGTTAGATGACTCGTGGCTCGCAGGATGGTGGAGRCTTACCACCAAAGTACGGGGAGGCAAGAAATAAGCATGTGACTAGGCCAACGAATAGGTTTGCTTACAGATCCGCAGATGTCCGTGCCTCCGCCGCCATGTATTTTTGAACTACCGAAAGCGTTCTGCGTCAATTCAAACAGTGGTGAAGTTAATGAGGCGCCTGTGCTTGTGACGGTGCGGATAGCGTGGAGCGATCTCCGAGCTCTACTGGGTTTACGATTGTCAGTTTTGGCGACTAGAACACCCACACCCACATACATGGCTTAATATTGCGACCTTGGACCTCAGAAAGAGAGCGTGGACTGGTTCCGAAGAAGCTTACATTCATATACCGATGAACATTATGAGCGTACTTCTTCTGATCATCTTCAGATAGGTCTCAACATTAGGGTAGAACGGTGATTCGTCGTATAGAATTATTCGAGTACCACACGCTACTAGTAGTCCAATCAGCATGTAGGGCCACATCATCCATCCGGTCTGCCAACAACGATTCGCTAAATGCGCCACAGCAACGGGAAATGGACTCACGGTGGTATACCGAGAGTAAGTTTCGTCGGGATTGAGACACCCTAGGTTCTACATGAGGAAGAAGGCAATATGTAGGACGACAAGACGTACCCCGGCAGAATGAACGATACATTTTAGTTTGCCAGATGCACCAGAGTCGTATAGGATATATAAAGGTCGGCTGAATGGTAACTGCTGAGTTCCCGACCATCGCCTGTGGCGAGAAACTCTGCAAGGGGCGTTCTTGGTGTCCACAGAAGATTATCCATTCATTTGTTTTGCATCACATCGTTACTTTTCTGAATAAAGTCTACGATTCTGCCCGAATACTAGATTTCTGTTTCAGCATAGATGATTTTCGGCTGTATGTGTCATCTGTCTAGAATGCCTGGGATTTCCATGTTCGTTGAGAACATAGATCCCACCCTGGCGGTTGCAAGGGCAAGCACGAAGGTCGTAATGTCATTGGTGACAATAGCTGTTCTGGATGAGCATAAGACAGCATACTACGGTGATGTCCGATGCTAACCTGCGACACTGTCACCCGTTTGCAGTCCGTTGGTTCTCATAGCAGCGGCCATGTCCCTGGCCATCTTCCGCAGTGTGCGGAAGCTGTAGTGCTTGATAATGTCGGACTCGCCAGTCGCAGTGCATGCGATTTCATCGTCGTTGCGATACAGAAGATTCTCGGCATAGTTAAGCTCAGCACCCAGAAGCCAAACGGGTATTTCGTGCCTTAGTCCGGGATCTAGGTTTCATGTTAGGGAAAGGCAGGACACCTTGACTGGTCGTTCAGAGTATATGATGCCAACGTGTAATTGGTGACGGAAAACTCGTGTAAGTCATCATATGCATCATAGTTGGCTTCGTGGAAACAGCAAGGTCACTTTTACAGGCATACTGGATCGTAACACCGAGGTTGAGAGTATGTTTACTCTGGCGGCTGGTGGGCGTCCGACCAGAGCGGCTTCAA